>CM077222.1:457500-470000 GCA_039654775.1 Spinibarbus caldwelli | reverse complement strand
GCTTGAATTGAATTCAAGCAATTGATGCCGAATTGCCGCTAATATAAAAGTGAAAGTAAAATGCGCACGGTGCTTTTACAATCTATTTAAGCGAAGGAAAGCGAGGGAAAGAGGGAAAAAACAAACTAACTAAAAGCAAACAACAGCTTGACGCCGAATTGCCGCTAATTTGAAAGTGAAAGTAAAACGCACTGCGCTTACAGGCTATTTAAAACAGAAGGAAAGCGAGGAAAACAGGGAAAACTCAAACTACCCCCCACACACACACCACGGTGATACCAGTGTGGTCACACATCGATTAACCGGTGGGAAAATTTCCTCACCATCACAACCCTAGTGTCTTGTGGAGCGTTTTCAGAGTATGCATTTATTTGTCATTTTAACTGTTTGGAAACGGAGCGTAAATGTGGAAGTCCTTCAGAGATTTTTTATACTCTTGCGCCCTCTATAGGACCAGTGACTAGTCGACGTCAAGCTTAAAGCGTCATGGCAGAGCATTAAAGTCGACTAGTCGGTGCAACCCCTAGCTCTCACACACACACTTTCACTCACACACTCTCTCACTCACAAACTGTCACTCACAAACTCTCACTCACTCACTCACTCACTCATGCACAGGACTCGCAAAATCGCTAGCCCGACGTCCCGGGGCTATAGTGTTTTCACTACCAAAATGTATCATGCCCTGCCCGACGGGCTACCTTAAATACAGGGCTCCCACGGGTCCTTAAAACTCTTCAATTTAGTTGTATCAAACTTAAGGCCATAAAAAGTTTTAAATACGTTAAATGGTATAATAAATGTCTTAACTATAATTTCAAAAGGTCTTACAGTTGGGGACGGAAAGACTAGAATGGGATACAGCTGGATTAAACTTCAAAAGGCAATGATGCAATTGAATAAATATGAGCGCTGCAGGTTTCGAGTCAAAACGTGGCGCAGATGTCTTTATGTGAATGTATCTGAAGGGAACCGACTGTCCTCAGATATGTGTTGTTGGTATTTGTATTTCATCTTACCTATAATGTCTGATAAAGCAGTACTTATGAGTGCGGACGGTGCTGCTTTGTGTAAAGCCGCTAACAGGGAGTGTCTCTGAGAGAAACCGCTATATTAAGCCGCTCCTAAAGCGCCACCTCGTGGCAGAGAATGAATTTGCATTTCCAATAAGCCTTTCTTACTGTTTATGGTCAGATCAATGCAAATATCGACCCATGTTTTTACGCAGCAAACACATAGAGTTGTAAATGAGAAAGAAGTTAATGTACCTTCTAAAAATCTAAACAATTAAGACAGTAATATTTATTCGTTTTAAATTAATATAATAATTTATATGCTTGATTTATTCCTTTTCATAAAAAATTTTTAAAGGCTGAAATGCTGCTGTATAAGATTTTTGTTTTTGTGAAAAACTGTATCTGAACTGTAAATCATGTCATTTTATGGCTTAATACTGTATGTCACCATAGACATTGTCCAACCCCGCTCATACTGAGTTCATTTTACCTGTTCAGCTCTTAAAATGGGTCAAAAATTGCTTTAAATTTATTTTTAAAAATTCTTCAGATACCCTGTAAGTAGTGAAATAAAATTCCTTCCTTCATATTTGTTGATATTTGTGAAAATATTTTTGATTGACATTTAGACTCCTATCTGATTTTCTATGTTTTAAAAAAAGGTATTTTATTTTATTTTTTAAAGTACCTGCCCGAAGGGCTACCAGAGATTTTGAAATTTTGCGAGCCCTGATGCACTCACTCATTCACTCACTCACGCACACACTCGCTCGCTCGCGCGCACACTCGCACACACTCATTCACTCACTCACGCACACACTCGCTCATTCACACACACGCTCGCGCGCACACTCGCACACACTCATTCACACACTCATTCACTCACAGCACTTCACTCATTGTGTTAAGAGTGTTTTATGAGGTTTGTGTTCCACGACAAACACTAGAGCAGAATTTCACATTCGTGCAGCAATATCAGGATATTTCTGTTAGACAGAGACACTTTCTGTTTGAGCTCAAACTCAAAAACATTCAGACACTCTTACTGTACCAAAAGCATAAACTAAATGTGTGTGCATGCATGCATTTTATAATAAACTGGCACTATGAAATAACTCCAGACATCTTATTATAACACACGTGCTGTCTCTAACATCTTCCCTTCTCACGCTTCCGAACTTCTCTTTCTTCCTCCATCATGACTTTATAAACTCAGCATGAGAATGTTACACAGTATCCTCTGTTTGTTTACTTTCATTTCTTTCAGAAGGAAGCTTCTCACTCCATCATCAGCTCTGTTCTGAACTCAAAGCGCTGGCCTCAGAGGATGCTGGGATTGATGTGACGGCCATCCATGCTCGTGTCTGCATGTGTCAGATATAAACAATCCGATTAAGAGCCGTTAATACTGATCAGGACACACACCAGAGCTAATTACTAACTAGTAGTAAACTGACAGTTTTACACAACACTCACTCATTATGGGTCTTGATTACCAGCCCTGAAACACCCTAAACCGGTCTGAACTAATGAAGAGAGAGACAGCGCTGATTCATCAGCACACACACACAATCAGATTAATCAGACACTGATGGATCAATGTGATGATCAATAAGAGCTCAGATAGAGACTCAGTCATCTCATAATCAACTGATGTGAAGTCATTCCACTGCACTTCATGTTCAGACTCGAAGCGGAATCATTTAATGTAGTTACAGATCCAGATGAATGAAGATTCACTCAATTAACCGGTTACTCACATCACTACTAGTCTTACGAGTCAGGCTTTGTTTGGAGGCCAGCTGAAAAAAACATACGTTAAGAACTAGTCAGACCAGCTAGTTAGTCAAATGGTAATCAGTCGACTTTTCGAGATTTGAATTAACGTTAGTCCAAGCTAGTTCTGTCTATAAGCTTTTTTAAAAGCTAAAGAAAAAACAATGACTTGCTTAGTTTGGTCCAATATGAATCAGAAACTAAGACTGATTAACTCTCGCAGTACTAGTCTAGTACTAGTCTTAAAGAGCCGGTGTTTATGTGACTGATCATCAATAAAGTGATTATAATTGTGAAGATCGCTGAGACAGCACAGTGATGCATCAGATGCTAATACCGTGGTACTCTGGTATTTACCGTGGTACTGATAGAAGAGTGTGAAACGCAGATATAGATCACGGTGTGTTGTGTAATCTTTTGTTCGTGAACACCGGATAAAGCCGTTATAGAGATGTATAGAGTTCTCTGTCGAGTATTACTCACCCAGGTCAGGAGACTCTCACAGAGCTCCACTCGATCCACGGCGCTCATGCTCGGCTCGCCGCTGATAAACTAGATTAACGAGTGAATAAAGGACTGAAACGGGGCTTCCGCCGCTCAGAGTCCGGTGAAGAGCGGAATCCTGTCGAATCAGAGCGGATTTTAGCGAATAAAGCGGCGGCGACAGACTCACACAAGCGCCGCTCTGAGGAGATTTTTCCCTCAGGGGTCCTTCAGCTGCCACCCTGCAGGATCGGGACACCTAATGCCTGACGGAAAATCTTACCGCAGAAACCCGCTTTGCTGAAAACGAGTGAAAAACGTATTAAAAGTAGTACGGTGAAAAAAAATCGCGCAAATAAGACGATGAAGTGAGACAGGCAGCGAAATGCGCCTCTTTCAACAAGCCGGCTGTAGACGAGTGCGGAACTATGTACGTTTTTTTTTTTTTTTTTTTTTTTTTTTTATTGTTAAAGGGAACAGTGTTTTTATAAGATATGATGAACACGCAAGAAAATGTCGATCGGGTGATAAAACTCTTCTCTCGTTTTTCCGCAGAATGTAACTTGAGCCGCACTCCGGAGCAGAAGAGGGCGCGAATGAACCAGTAAACCGCCGAAGAAGAAGAAGAAGAAGAAGAAGAAGAAGAAGAAGAAGAAGAAGAAGAAGAATGCGGAACTAACAGCAAACACTCAAACATTCATCTGTGAAACTGGATTTAAAGCCTGAAACTGCAGCTTATCTCCTGTACGAGTACCCACTGACATCGAGTGTGTGTGTGTGTGTGTGTGTGTGTGTGTGTGTGTGTGTGTGTGTGTGTGTGTGTGTGTGTGTGTGTGTGTGTGTGTGTGTGTGTTTATTTGTGTGTGTTTATTTGTGTGTGTGTTTATTTGTGTGTGTGTTTATTAGTGTGTGTGTGTGTGTGTTTATTAGAGTGTGTGTGTGTGTGTGTGTTAGTGTGTTCATTAGTGTGTGTGTGTTTATTTGTGTGTGTGTGTGTGTGTGTGTTTATTTGTGTGTGTGTGTTTATTTGTGTGTGTGTTTATTAGTGTGTGTGTGTGTGTGTGTTTATTAGTGTGTGTGTGTGTGTGTTAGTGTGTTCATTAGTGTGTGTGTGTTTATTTGTGTGTGTGTGTGTGTGTGTGTGTGTGTGTGTGTGTTTATGTGTGTGTGTGTGTGTTTAGTGTGTGTGTGTGTGTGTGTGTGTGCGTGCGTGTGTGTGTGTGTGCGTGCGTGTGTGTGTGTGTGTTTATTAGTGTGTGTGTGTGTGTGTGTGTGTGTGTTTGTTTATTAGTGTGTGTGTGTGTGTGTGTGTTAGTGTGTGTGTGTGTTAGTGTGTTCATTAGTGTGTGTGTGTTTATTTGTGTGTGTGTGTGTGTGTGTGTGTGTTTATTAGTGTGTGTGTGTTTATTAGTGTGTGTGTGTGTGTGTGTGTGTGTGTGTGTGTATTTGTGTGTGTGTGTGTGTGTTTATTAGTGTGTGTGTGTGTGTGTGTGTGTGTGTGTGTGTGTTTATTAGTGTGTGTGTGTGTGTTTATTAGTGTGTGTGTGTGTGTGTGTGTGTTTATTAGTGTGTGTGTGTGTGTGTGTGTGTGTGTGTGTGTGTGTGTGTGCAGCTGTTTCCTGTGAATCACTATGTTTTGTGTTTATTATGCTATAATATATTTATTCTCGTTTATAATCAGACTCATTGACGATCGTCAGACGTGTAAAGATAAGGTTATTATTCTCATAGATTATCAGATGTAATGTTATTACTATCAGCTCATCAGACATTTAAATGTAATGTTGTTCTATTATTATCAGACATGTAGCCTAATATTCAGAAGTATGAGATCTGGAAGTCAAAACAGTAGTATTGTGAAATATTATTACAGAGAGTGTAAAATACCTGTTCTCTGTGAATATCTGTTAAACTGTAATTTATTTCTGTGATCAAAGCTGTATTTTCAGCATCATTACTCCAGTCTTCAGTGTCACATGATCCTTCAGAAATCATTCTAATATACTGATTTGCTGCTGAAGAAACATTTCTGATTATTATCAATGTTGAAAACTTATTTTTGTGGAAACTGTGATACATTTTATTTTTCAGGATTCACAGATGAATATAAAGTTCAGAAGAACAGCATTTATTTGAAGCAGAACTCTACTGTAGGATGTGAGTCCTGTCACGTCTGATGAGTGTGATGTGTGTTTGCTGCGGTCAGGTGTGTGTGTGTGTGTGTGTGGAGGATATGTGCAGGTGTGATGGAAGCCAGCGTGTGTTTGGACGGCTCTATGGCTCCAGATGAGGACTCTCTGATTGAAGGAGTGAGTGACCCTGTGCTGCTGGTGCTGGTGCTCAGCCTCACCTTTCTGGTGGGTCTGGCAACGCTGCTCTGCAGGTGAGACCCGACGCTGACCCCTGACCCCTGACCCCTGACCCCATGCTCCATCGACACACACAGTCAAACCAAAACGTACTCGGACACCTACAGCGTTTCTCACATCATCACAGTTTATTCTCTATAGTTTAGAAAATGCTAATAAAATATGACTCAGAGATAAACTGTCGGAACAAATGAGGGTTTCCATGTTTTCACAACAAAACCCACCCAACTGCCTCTTAAATCTAGCCCAATCACGTTTCGAGGGGGTCCCCTGTTAAAATTCACAGTTCAGGAGCTAAATATCACGTTATTGAGGTCGCTTCAACCTGCAGACCTGACAACACTAGAACAAATTCATCTTGATAATGTCAAATAACTTTGATAGAAAGGCATGTAATGAATTCAATTGAATAGCTGTTAAATTTAAGAACACAATTAGATAATACCAATTTAGCTCAACCAATCACCGAGCAATGCTTTGTTTTGTTCAGTCTGTGTGTAAAAAGATCACATTAGCAATTAAAAAAAAAAACCCTTCAGCAAAACATGCTCAGCTCAAGGTGTCTGAATAATTTTTGATCCGGTTGTCCACTGTATGAAGGATTTTTGGGTGTAATATGTCACAGTTGATTTTATTTAGCTATCCTCACTTACATAAATGAACTATAGTGTCCTGCACCCACTAGTAAAACAATATCAAAGATGATATCTGGAGTCTGGTTTGAGTAATGCCCGGTGCACTGTGGTCTGGTCTCAGGAGCGAGCAGCAGAGGATTCACCCGGACAATCAGGAGCATGTGCGTGTGGTCAGAGAGCAGCTTCAGTCAGAGCAGGTTTGTGAAATATGCCTCGTTTAGGAGTCTCTAGTGCTCTTGCACTGTTTGAGAAGAGCAGCTGCTGTTTATTTAAGCTCTCGCTCTATATTTGCACCATGAGCGGTAAAAATATCCCTCAGCGAGTGCGAGTGGTCGATTTAACTGATTTGAATCAACACCGAACTGAATTGTCTTCTGTAAAGTTTGCTTCCTAATTAATGAACTTTATACCATAAACACTCTTATTTTCCTGTTTATTACTGTGAAGCTGCTTTGAATCAGTCTGTATTGTTTAAAGCACTTTGGAAATAAATGTGTCTTGATTGACGCTAAGCCATAAACACTATAAAGCAAATCACGTTTATAATGTGGCAGAATGAACTATATTATGGTCCAGCTGTAATCTGCTAAATGCAGCTGACATGTGAAGATGATATGAGGATTAAGATGCTGATTCCAGTGTTTGCTCCTGTGTTGGTCAGCTGTTATCGCCGGAGCCCAGGCATCAGTTTTACTCGGACATGTCGTGTCCAGTGTGTCTGCAGCAGGCCGTTCTGCCCGTCGAGACCAACTGCGGTCATCTGTTCTGCGGTGAGGCTGATCTCAGATCCAGCGGTCAAACATGAGTGTATCTGCTGGTCTATAATCACTTCTGCTCTGGTTTTAACCCAAGGGCCGTGCATCATTGCGTACTGGCGTTACGGGACGTGGCTCGGAGCCATCAACTGCCCCATCTGCAGACAAATGGTAAAAATAAACACGTAACTCTTTCCTGCTCTGAAGCTGGCTGTGTCCAGTGAGCCGGACTCTAGTCTCAGAAATAACCACACAGCGAGTGCCCGCCTAGCAGTGTTAATTTTGACAGCAAATTTTGATTTAGTTTTAGTCAGTCTTTTGACGAAAATGCCATTTTAGTTTTAGTCATATTTTAGTCATCTGAACTGTTTTAGCTTTAGTCTAGTTTTAGCCGACTAAATCTAAAGGGTTTAGTTAAATTGTAATGCATTATTATTTTTTTCTGCTTTGGTTATTTTAGTACATCAGGTTAAGCTAAAGCTTATAAACTAAATTAAATAAAATACGTTTTTTTATATGAATTATATTTATTTCCTTTTTTTTTAAACAGATTTTTAATTTCAATTAACATTTATTTTATTTCAATTAATGAAGAATTGTTTTATGGTTTTAGTTTTAACAATAAAAACCTAATACTAGTAAAATTATTTGGCATTTATTTAAAATTCATTTTAACATTCATTTTTTTCAATTAATGAAGAATATTACCATAAGACAGTCCTGACTGAGTCTGACTGGATATCTTCTTCCCAAATCGTTTTTATTCGTTGACGAAATTTTCATTTAGTTATCGTCTCGTTTTCATCGGTGAGAAAAATGTCGTTGATGAAAATAATTCGTCAGCAAAATGAATCCTGCCGGTTAGTAAGTCTGTATGTGTTTGTTGACTGTTGACCTTCATTGGTTTGTCAGGTGACCCTGCTTTTCCCGCTTTTCCGAGACACGGGGCCCAGCGCTCAGACGCAGGACGGTCAGGTCGAACCCGCGCTGATCCTCAGCGACATCAACGACTACAACCGCCGCTTCTCCGGACAGCCACGCTCCGTGAGTTCATTCATTAAACACAAAATAAACACATCGTTAGCATGCCAAATTAATACGTTTGTCTCATTTACCCTCATCATTTACTCACCCTCCAGTCCTTCCAAACCTGTGCCAGTTTCTTTCTTCAAAGGAGGATATTTTGAAGAACATTTTCTAGTCCCCATTGACTTCCATAGTGTTTTTTTTTTTCCCCATACTAAGGAAGTCAATGAGGACCATCAATTATTTGGTTACCAACATTCTTCAAAATATCTTCCTTTGAAGAAAGAAGCTCGTACAGGTTTAGAATAACTCGAGGGTGAGTGAATGCTGACAGTTTTCATTTTTGGGTTAACGGTCCCTTCAAGTGACCAGTTGCTTTTAGTTTACATCACAGGCCAATAAAAGCCCTGCTTCACAATCAGTTAACGGCTGGGAAAATAAGAGCAGCTAAAGGCCAGCTGGTGCTTGTTAAGGCCCTGATAGACTTCGTCAAAGAATGAGCTGCTGTGACGTCATTTCAGACAAAATCAGGCCAAAAACCTTGTTTGTTTTCATTGTTTTTTGGGATTTCGAGACGTCTTGCCAAAGCAAACTTTCCAGAAAGTTCTCTCCGGCCGGTCTGTGGCGATTATGTAAATCTTCTCTGGTTCAGTCCAGGTCAGACGCAAGTGAAAACATGAACACGCTGCTCTTTCTCCTGGCTTTGTAGTAGAAACTGAAGCTGTAATTCTAATTAAAAGCCTGTTTCTCATGTTTTAGTCCCGTAAAGCAGTCTGTTGTGTGAAATGACTGTGAACAGGAACACTCTCAGGTGGAAAAAAGTGCAGTAAAATACACTTTATTTCAGCACACTTAGTACAGTTCCATAATGTACTTAAAGTGATCTATTTCCGCACACTAATTTTATACTTGATATACTAAAAATTATCTTAAGAAGTACTAAAGAATATTTTTAAAAACATCTAAGTGTACTCAACACTTATTTTGGGACACCATGAATATGAACTAAAATGTGGTTTTAACACACTATCTCTGTAATTAAAAACTGTATTTAGTCACCACTTGTAGTACACTTGAAACCATATTTCATACACTTTTAAATATACTCATCATACATAGAAAACACACTTGTTAATTATTTAAAATTAATATATAATGAATATGTACAAAATGTATTTATAATGTATTGCCCACATATTTTTATAGATTAAATAATTTGTTTCAAATGTATTGGAATACAGTTAGGTCCATATATATTTGAACACAGGCACAATTTGTATTATTTTAGCTGCTGACCAAAACATATTCAAGTTACAGTTTATATAATGAATATGGGCTTAAATTGCGGACTCTCAGCTTTATTTTGAGGGTATTCTCATCACAGTTGGAGGAAAGGTTAAGGAATTAAGGAAACCACATCATGTGGTCAAAGGATCTCTCCTTACAAGAGAAACAGAGGATTGTTAGGCTTCAAAAACAAAACGGATCCATCAGAGAGAGACAGCAGGAACATTAGGAGCGGACAAATCAACAGTTTGGACATTCTGAGAAAACAAGACCGCACTGCTGAGCTCAGAAACATAAAAAGAGCTGGACGTCCACAGAGGACAACAGTGATGATGACCGGAGAATCCTCTCCATGATAAAGAAAAACCCTTTCACAACATCCAGCCAAGAGAAGAACACTCTCCAGGAGACAGACGCGTCTACAATCAAGAGAAGACTTCACCAGACCAAATACAGAGGCTTCACCACAAGATAGATTAGACTTTACCAAAAAACATCTAAAAAAGCCAGAGCACTTCTGGAAAAGCATTCTTTGGGTGCTGGAATTAAGATCAACCTGTACCAGAATGATGGGAAGAGGAAAGTCTGGAGAAGGCTTGGAGCAGCTGATGATCAAAGCACACAGCATCATCTGTGAATCATGAGCTGCATGGCTTCAGTGGCTCTGGGTTACTGCTGTTTAGTGATGATGAGCAGCGGATCAGTTCTGAAGTGTATAGAGCAGTGTTTCCCAACTCTGTTCCTGGAGGTACACCAACAGTGCACATTTTGGATGTCTCCCTTATCTGACCAATATATTTCTGGTCCTGGAGTCTCTACTAATGAGCTGATGATTTGATTCAGGTGTGTTTGATTAGGAAAAGTTGCAAAATGTGTAGTGTTGGTGTGCCTCCAGGAACAGGGTTGGGAAACACTGGTGTAGAGATATACTCTCTGCCTAGATTCAGTCAAAGCTGATTGAACGGCGCTTCATAGTACAAATACATGATGACCCAAAACATGCAGCAAAAGCAACCCAGGAGTTTTTAAAGGTAAAAAGTGGAATATTCTGCAATGTCCGAGTCAATCTCCTGATCTCGACCCGATTGAGCAGCATTTCACTCGCTGAAGATAAAACTAAAGACAGAAAGAGCCACAAACAAACAACAACTGAAGTCAGCTGCAGTAAAGACCTGGCAAAGCATCACACCTGCAAAGCTACAGTGCTGTTAAAAGTTTTAGGCACTTGTGTAAAAATGCTGTAATAATCATTCCAGACAATTAATTGTAATTAATTATTACAATTAATGTCAAAATGAAAATTTGGAAATGTAAACTGATATTTCCTACTGACACACTACAGCAAAAGATAGAAATATCTGACTTAAAACCATTTTTAGCTGTTGATAGCACTAGTGTGTTAATCTTTTTAGCCACCACTGTGTGTATTTTTTAGTGCTCTTTATTTCCCCTGGGCTGGCCTGTAGATGAGCTCACAGCTGACCGTGTGTGTGTGTGTGTGTGTGTGTGTGTGTGTGTGTGTCTGAAGCTGCTGGACCGTCTGCGGGACGTCCCGACGCTGCTGCGGCACGCCTTCAGAGAGATGTTCTCCGTCGGCGGTCTCTTCTGGATGTTCCGCATCCGGATCCTGCTGTGTGTGCTGGGCGCGCTGACCTACCTGGCCTCTCCGCTGGACTTCATCCCCGAGGGCGTGGTGGGGCTGCTGGGCTTCATGGACGACTTCTTCGTCATCCTCCTCCTCTTCATCTACATCTCCATCATGTACCGTGAGGTGGTGACGCAGCGGCTGGCCGGATGACCTCTGACCTCTGCTGCATTAGCTTCTGCTTGCTAGAGTTCTGCTGCGTCCCGCTTCGCTGGCTTCATCAACTGAAGAGTCAACGCATTTGTTTCATAAGAACACTTCCCATTAAACCTCACGGTGTTCTGGGTTCAGCGCAGCGTGAAGAATCCAGAGTTTGAGAAACCCGTTTATGATTCAACATACTGTATGTTCTTTGGCTCTGACGGGAGTGGGATCCAGAAATGTGAGGCTGGTCACAGTGCTGCGGTGAAACTACAGCTTTAATGTGTTTGAAGTTAGTTCAGTACGACAGGTCTGAGATCAGATGATTTACTGAAAGAAACGCATTATAATTCCTCATAACTAGTGATGATAAATCTGGGTTACACTTTATTTTAAGATGTCCTTGTTACACGTTACATGTACTTGCTATTATAATAACAATAAATTATGCATAATTACATGCAAGTAACCCTAAACCAAACTCTAATCCTAGCCCTAACCATATAATAAGTACATGTAGTTAATTAATATAACTCAGTACTTAAATGTATAATTACACTGTAACAAGGACACTGTAAAATCATAGATACAAACTCCTCACCTCTCAGTGACAGCTCACTTTTTTAGATCAAAAAACAAGGGTAAATAAAGAACTGGTTGTTTAGATAAGTTTTTTGTAGTGTTTTCTTTACTCTTTAATTCAAATCTATGTCTAAAAAGGGTAATATTTTATGTATTTGAGGTCTGAGATGTGGGAACGGTGAAGAGAGAGAGGGCAAACATTGTATTTAATCAGCCAATATTGTCTTAAATAGCCTGCATAGCACTTCATCTCTTATAACATGGGATTTTGATCAAATATATTCAATCTTGATTTTTCTAAAATGTTGCAACGTTAAAAAAAGTGTGTGTGCGTGCGTGTGTGTGTAAAATTACAGTTTTGGGCATATAAAGTAATAAAAATATAATTTTAAAAAATACCTTAAAGTAACTAGAGATGTTAAAGCAAATATCTTTAAAAGAAATTCCGTGTGGAGCATGCTCCCGATCCGTGCAATGTTCTCACCTTTCCCCCTCTTACCTGTTTGCATCTCTGAAAGATCAAGTGTAACCTAAACCTGTTCTAGAAGGGAATATGCTCCTCTCCTGCAGGTGCATCAGCACTAAACAGTAGGAATGTTCCGTGTCAAGGGCATATGTGTGAGTGATTACACACCCCAACAATCCTCTTATGCTAGTATAATCATATAATCAGCTGCTGCCGTGTTTCGCTGTCACAGCACCAGCACTTGATTTTATTCTTATTTTCTCGTAGAAGAAGGCTTTCAGATCAAGCGCAGTTATTCCTGCTCCAGAGACACTGAGAG
>CM077222.1:407500-452500 GCA_039654775.1 Spinibarbus caldwelli | reverse complement strand
GGAATTTTATCTAACATAACTAGACTAGAAGCATCAGGGAAAGAAAGAAAAGAAAGAAAGAAAGAAAGAAAGAAAGAAAGAAAGAAAGAAAGCACATATGTGTCCCTGGAGCACAAAAGCAGTCATAAGTAGCACAGGTATATTTGTAGCAATAGCCAACAATACATTGTATGAGTCAAAATTATCCATTTTTCTTTTATGCCAAAAATCATTAGGATATTAAGATCATGTTCCATGAAGATATTTTGTAAATTTCCTACCGTAAATATATCAAAACTTAATTTTTGATTAGTAATATGCATTGCTAAGAACTTCATTTGGACAACTTTAAAGGAGATTTTCTCAATATTTAGATTTTTTTGCACCCTCAGATTCCAGATTTTCAAATAGTTGTATCTCAGACAAATATTGTCCTATCCTAACAAACCATACATCAATGGAAAGATTATTTATTCAGCTTTCAGATGATCTATTTCAAATTTCAAAAAATGGTTTTGTGGTCCAGGGTCACATATGGACATTAGATGTGTGTAAGACTGTTCCTTAAAAATGACCTATTTAAAAAAGTAACAGCTTGTTCTGGCCAAGACCCGCCCACTTAGACAGGAAGTGACTGTTTGATTGACATGAGAGGAGAGGAAGCACAGTCAAGAGTGGTGTGGAAAACATTCATTTGAAGCACTAAAGCAATCTCTGCAAAGTCTGTGTGGAAACTGAAGGGATTTGAGACGCGTGATGTTTCAGACTCACAGTCTGCTGCTGATTCCTGATGAATGCTGTCAAACACAATCACTAGTCCTTCCTCAAAATATCAACCTGCTACTTTTAATGTTTAAACTAAATGTTTTCGTTTCCTGGTAAACCCACACAAACTTTTGCAACTTTAAACGAAACCTGGGCGTCTGCGTTCATACAGTATGGCAGGATCGGTTGTGTAGGCGTTGGGTTGGGCACCACACACACACACACACACACACACACACACACACACACACACACACACACACAGACAGACAGATGTACAGACACTCCTATAGTCCCGGAGCAGAGCCCTACCCATAATGCTGTGCCAGACGGGCAGCAGGGCATGAGAAACAGCAGGTCTTGGGTGGGACCGGGATGATTCCACCTCTCCATTTATTGACCTAGAACATGAGAGACGGACGCACAGACTTCTGGGAAACGCTGGCGCCAGTGCTTCTGGTGCGGCTCACTCCTCATGTAAAGCAGTGAAGCACTGCATGAAGAAGAGAAGAGATCAGTATAGAGAACAAATCAAACCCTAATCTAACCAGTGTCAAAGATCATCACTGACACGACTGATCCTGCAGTGTGTGTGTCTGCTTTTTTGTGACATATGAGGACACGAATTTGTATAATGACATGGGTGTGACAGGTATTACAAGGAGAAGGTGATTTATGAGGACATTTCCCCATGTGCCCATATTTCAAAAGGCTTATAAATCATACAGAATGAGTTTTTTTGAGAAAGTAAAAATTGGCAGTAGTTTCCTGTAAGGGGTAGGTTTAGGTGTAGGGTTGGTGTAGGGTGATAGAAAATACAGTTTGTACACTTGTGTGTGTGTGTGTGTGTGTAACAGAGCTGAAGCTGTAGACAGTGACTCATGACGTGAAACACTCTTCCAATAAACAGGAAGTCTGTGAGCGGCTGCAGGAAATGAATCAGTGCTGGGAGCTTTGGGCAGTTTCCCGCTTCATGATCCTGTAGATCTGAAGCTCAGGATCATGTCTCTTCCGCTCGTTACTGGATCAGCTGCTTCGCCGGCCTTTAGTTGAGCTCATTATGGAGCAGAGAAAGTGAAACGGCTGGAGCTTCATTACTGAGATTACAGGATTGTTGTGTTGTTAGGTTAATTTCATGTGCCAAACAATTTCTTGTTATTTTGTGCAGTTGATGATGTTTGAAACATGTTTTTATGTTTTGTATCATATTTGATCCATCAGGTTAATAGCGAGAATATGGAGGGAAAAAACAGCTCAATTTTATTCATAGACTCAAACTGAGCAAAAATATGAATGATATGCTGATATTGATATGATAAATTCTGCTGCTTGTAATGTAAATGAATGAGATCTTTATAACTGTACAGCAGATACTGACATTAAATGATCTGTCAGTTACTATGGTTGCAAAGGGGCTGAGAATTTCTGAAACTTTCCAGGCATTTTGGAAACTTTCCAGGATTTTTTGGAAACTTTTGGAAGTTTTCCAGACATTTTCTGCCCCTTGCAACTGTAGTCATAACATATATCTCCAATAATATGTCAAGTCACGTCAAGTCACCTTTATTCATATAGCGCTTTTAACAATACAGATTGTCTCAAAGCACTTAACAGTATCAAATTGGAGGACAGAGTGTCAGTAATGTATAATAAGATTAAACACTCAATTTTCAGTTAAAGGCATTTCATTATTTAATTCAGAGATGTCATTGTCTAGCTCAGTTTAGTTTAAATAGTATCTATGAAATCAAATTGACGATAATCGCTAGAAATTAATTGTCCCCAACTGAGCAAGCCAGAGGCGACAGCGGCAAGGAACCAAAACTCCCTCTGTGACAGAATGGAGAAAAAAACCTTGGGAGAAACCAGGCTCAGTCGGAGGCCAGTTCTCCTTGTATATATATCTCTCGTACGTCTTAGTAAGATGAGACTGAAATGATCCAAACATATAATGCAATGCTGATTGAGAGAGGAAGAAATAAACGCTCCTCAGAAGATGTGAGATGAAGATCATTCCTCCGCTGAGGAACAGTGAAAGTAAAGCTTCTGGAAACAAACGCTCCTCAAAAGATCCTGATGATCAGATTTGAGACTAAAACATGATTGATGGAGAATCTGCTTCAGTCCAGTAAGTGTTCATCTGGAAATATGACTGCAGTTATTCTGACGCTTACTTGATCAAAATCAGTCAAGATTTGACACTGAAGCAGCAGCTGAAGCTGGACGCTTGTATAATTACACTAAAAGAGCTTTTACTGGATAAAACACTCTAAACTATCAGAGGACAGAAGACATGAGGAGATTGAGTGTGTTTTATTGTAAAATGTTGTAAAATTGAATGATCACCTATTGCATGATCTTCCTTTCGGTTTGGTTTATTCAATTATTGAATTGTATTTAACGTTCCACCGCTAAACAGTTTTAATTTTAATTTTAAAGGAACCAAAATGAAGTTAATCAAGTAGTTTATTTGACAAACACTTACTGTCTTAAGTCTTACTGTATTTACTGAGAAAGGTTGATTTAAACGTTTGTTTGTCTGAACAACTATAATGTGCAAAAATTAGTAAGCAGAATTACACCTGCTGAAAACTGAAGCATGCTCTGCAGCGGCTGCTTTGTTGTTTTAAGTTAATTAACCTCTGTATTTTCCCAGCTCAGACTTACAGCTGTTTCCTGCATGAAGTTGAAGTATGTCTGCCGGACGGTTTCTTCTCTTTATCTCACTCAGCGTCTCATTCCTCTCCTTTAACCGGGTCTGATTCTGCATAACTCACTTATTTCCACCACAGTGATTTTCATCTTCATTAAACTGCATTCATGCAGCAGTTTGGGGTTAATTTGTTTATTGAGTGGAAATAAAACCGCCCCCTCAAACAGCTCAGTGCCACCAGCGAGAAGCTGTTCTCCAGAAAGACTCGACCTCCTGGAGGAGCAGGAGGAAAACATCTCAGGTTACATATGTAACCATGGTCCCCTGAGTAGGGAACGAGACACTGCATCCTCTAGGGATCGCTATGGGGAACGCCGTCAGCGTGACCCGTGTCTGAAACATACAGGTGCATCTCAATAAATTAGAATGTCGTGGAAAAGTTCATTTATTTCAGTAATTCAACTCAAATTGTAAAACTTGTGTATTAAATAAATTCAATACACACAGATTGAAGTAGTTTAAGTCTTTGGTTCTTTTAATTGTGATGATTTTGGCTCACATTTAACAAAAACCCACCAATTCACTATCTCAACAAATTAGAATACTTCATGAGACCTATACAAAAAAAAACAAAAAAAAAAAAAAAACATTTTTAGTGAATTGTTGGCCTTCTGGAAAGTATGTTCATTTACTGTATGTGTACTCAATACTTGGTAGGGGCTCCTTTTGCTTTAATTACTGCCTCAATTCGGCGTGGCATGGAGGTGATCAGTTTGTGGCACTGCTGAGGTGGTATGGAAGCCCAGGTTTCTTTTGACACAGATTCTCTATGGGGTTCAGGTCTGGTGAGTTTGCTGGCCAGTCAAGCACACCAACACCATGGTCATTTAACCAACTTTTGGTGCTTTTGGCAGTGTGGGCAGGTGCCAAATCCTGCTGGAAAATTAAATCAGCATCTTTAAAAAGCAGGTCAGCAGAAGGAAGCATGAAGTGCTCCAAAATTTCTTGGTAAACGGCTGCAGTGACTTTGGATTTCAAAAAACACAATGGACCAACACCAGCAGATGACATTGCACCCCAAATCATCACAGACTGTGGAAACTTAACACTGGACTTCAAGCAACTTGGGCTATGAGCTTCTCCACCCTTCCTCCAGACTCTAGGACCTTGGTTTCCAAATGAAATACAAAACTTGCTCTCATCTGAAAAGAGGACTTTGGACCACTGGGCAACAGTCCAGTTCTTCTTCTCCTTAGCCCAGGTAAGACGCCTCTGACGTTGTCTGTGGTTCAGGAGTGGCTTAAGAAGAGGAATACGACAACTGTAGCCAAATTCCTTGACACGTTTGTGTGTGGCGGCTCTTGATGCCTTGACCCCAGCCTCAGTCCATTCCTTGTGAAGTTCACCCAAATTCTTGAATCGATTTTGCTTGACAGTCCTTATAAGGCTGCGGTTCTCTCGGTTGGTTGTGCATCTTTTTCTTCCACACTTTTTCCTTCCACTCAACTTTCTGTTAACATGCTTGGATACAGCACTCTGTGAACAGCCAGCTTCTTTGGCGATGAATGTTTGTGGCTTACCCTCCTTGTGAAGGGTGTCAATGATTGTCTTCTGGACAACTGTCAGATCAGCAGTCTTCCACATGATTGTGTAGCCTAGTGAACCAAACTGAGAGACCATTTTGAAGGCTCAGGAAACCTTTGCAGGTGTTTTGAGTTGATTAGCTGATTGGCATGTCACCATATTCTAATTTGTTGAGATAGTGAATTGGTGGGTTTTTGTTAAATGTGAGACAAACTTAAACTACTTCAGTCTGTGTGCATTGAATTTATTTAATACATGAGTTTCACAATTTGAGTTGAATTACTGAAATAAATGAACTTTTTCACGACATTCTAATTTATTGAGATGCACCTGTATATACAAAAACACCACATGTTGGCCAGCGACAGCCTATGACGTCACTACCGGCACGACCACAGTATAAAGGGCCGCCAGGAAAATAGGTCATTCACTTCTTCATCTGAAACTTTCGTCCGAAGCATGGCACCGAGCCTAGAGGACGCAGTGTCTCATTCCCTACTCAGGGAACCATAGTTACATATGTAACCTGAGACGTTCCCTTTCGAAGGAACTTCAAATTATGTCCTCTAGGGGTCGCTTTGGGGAACGGAATACCCACGCCACCATGCTGAGGGGAGTGCAAAGCCAGGCACAAAAGACGAGCACTCAGTACCAACTCTACCCGACTAAGGGAGTTGCCCCTGGGACGGGTCGACGGCTGTCAGTGACATTATCCCCTTCGGCCAAAAAACTTGAGCTGCATACCCCAGAACTTACCTGTTAGGGGCCGGGCCTCCTGGAGCCAGGGTAGAGCTCAAAGGCTTGGAATCAGAAGCAGAGATTCCTTTAAGGGGATATGACCAAGCACTTAGGATAGTAACTAGGTCTTGGCCTGTCACCCAGGGGCCACTGCTTGCTCTGCATGAGCTCGCTGAAGGAACTATCTCAACAGATCCTTGGTAGCAACACCCTGTTCAAGTCAGTATCACTGGTAGAGTGGGGCCCAAGGTGAAACCGGGGCCTGACCGACTCAAAGAAAGGGCACGAAGCCGCAGCGCGTAACCCATACCATACAGGATTTTAGAAAGACCGCAAAACACTTGATGTGCGATCTTACCACAACATGGCTTTCAGAAAGTGCACAGAGACTAGCGTGCGTACTTACCATAACATGGATTGTAAACACCGTTCTAGGGTTCTGGAGAGCATTGTGTCACAGAGCTCTAGGGGAGAGGAGAACCCAACTCTAAGCATGAGAGGGAACTCAGACGCTCAGAAGGGAGCGACATGCTCATAGGTGACCCTCTATGATAAGGGGAGCAATGCTAGCTCTACCAACAAGGAGAGCAACCCAACAGGGAGGCATAGAGAGGCCTAACAACCTGAGGCTGCTGATGACAGAGCTCTGGGGGAGCGGAGAATCCAACACTCACCATGAGAGGGAACTCAGACACTCAGAAAGGAGCGGCATGCTCATAGGTGACCCTCTATGGTGAGGGGAGCAATGCTAGCTCGACCAACAAACATAGCTTTGGAGAGCGGAGAACTTAACTCTCAGCATGAGAGGGAACTCAGACGCTCAGAAGGGAGCGGCATGCTCATAGGTGACCCTCTATGGTGAGGGGAGCAATGCTAGCTCGACCAACAAACATAGCTTTGGAGAGTGGAGAACTTAACTCTCAGCATGAGAGGGAACTCAGACGCTCAGAAGGGAGCGGCATGCTCATAGGTGACCCTCAATAGTGAGGGGAGCAACACCAGCTCGACCATCAAGGGGAGCATATGGTCACAGAGCTCTGGAGAGCGGAGAACTTAACTCTCAGCATGAGAGGGAACTCAGACGCTCAGAAGGGAGCGGCATGCTCATAGGTGACCCTCAATAATGAGGGGAGCAACGCCAGCTCGACCAACAAGGAGAGCATATGGTCACAGAGCTCTGGGGAGCGGAGAACTTAACTCTCAGCATGAGAGGGAACTCAGACGCTCAGAAGGGAGCGGCATGCTCATAGGTGACCCTCAATAATGAGGGGAGCAACGCCAGCTCGACCAACAAGGAGAGCATATGGTCACAGAGCTCTGGGGAGCGGAGAACTTAACTCAGCATGAGAGGGAACTCAGACGCTCAGAAGGGAGTGGCATGCTCATAGATGACCCTCAATAATGAGGGGAGCAATGCTAGCTCTACCAACAAGGAGAGCAACCCAACAGGGAGGCATAGAGAGGCCTAACAACCTGAGGCTGCTGAATGACAGAGCTCTGGAGAGCGGAGAACTTAACTCAGCATGAGAGGGAACTCAGACGCTCAGAAGGGAGCCGCATGCTCACAGGTGACCCTCTATGGTGAGGGGAGCAATGCTAGCTTGACCAACAAACATAACTCTGGAGAGCGGAGATCTCAACTCTCAGCATGAGAGGGAACTCAGACGCTCAAAAGGGAGCGGCATGCTCATAGGTGACCCTCTATGGTGAGGGGAGCAAAGCTAGCTCGACCACTGGACTAAAAATCCGGTAAGCCCTCCAGAGAAGCTGCCACAATAGTGGGCTATTTACTTACACCCTAGCAGGGGAGATAGCACACTCTAGGCAAGGGCTCAGGGAGATTGCTACTTAAAAACCCCAGAAAGGGGAGCAGTCCCTAAGCTAGCACATAGATATCCTCAGATAGCCATGTACCTTCCCAAAAAGAGGCGTCCCCTGCCAAGAAACTGAAGTAAAAAGACCCGCAGGTCCTGGAACTGCAGTGTTGCAAGGACACAAAAATACCAGTGAACCGTTAGAACTGGATCGTACTCACCCATCCATGGTTCCTGCGCATGAGATCAGTCCCGGAGGCGAAATCCGAAGAGTCGGGTCCGGACCAACAGTAAGGTAGTTTCTATGAAACATAGAACTTAACCAAAACATCATAAGTCCAGCATAGAGACTGCAATGTTTTTAAAACGCAGGTTTCTAGGTTCCCACCCAACCTCGGTCAGGTGGAATTAACGGTGGTTGCAGGAGAATTAGAGAGGGGAAAATGAGGGCAGATGACAGGCCCCCCGAGGGAAGGGAGTAGATGTTCAAGTCTTACTCTGGTCCGGACGAGAGCGTTGAGAACGCCTCGTCTGGATCACCTCCCTCAGGTCTTGCCTATCTCTCTTTGACCCGTGCCTCCCTCTATCCCTACCCGCAGGCGGGGGAGGGGCACGAGTCGCGACACTAGCCTTCTGTGCCCATCTCTGATCCCCAAACGGAGATGGGCCAGGACCCCTGCGTTGTTCGGGCTCAGACCTGGACCTTCTTGGAATGAAGGTTTTGAAGGCCGCTGAGCGCGCCTTCTCCTCCATAAACTTCTCGACCACCATTTCGACGGAGGTACCGAAAAGCTCGGAAGGCGAGACTGGAGCATCGAGAAGAAAGCCCTTCTCTTTCTTCCCAACATCTGCCAGATTCACCCACAGATGTCTCTCTGATACCACCATGGCTGCCATAGACCTGCCCATAGCAGTGGCGGACTGCTTAGTGGCACGGAGAGCCAAATCCGTCGTGCGGCAGCTCAGCTACTTCATCTGGTGACAAGCCCTGACCGTTATCCAGGTCTTTCAGCAGATCAGCCTGGTATGCCTGAAGCACCGACATCGTGTGCAACGATGCGACAGCCTGACCTGCTGCTGTGTATGCCCTGCCATTTAACTGAGATGTTTCCTGAAGGGGCTTAGATGGCAAGGAGGGAGCCTTGAGAGAGGATGTCTCGCCCACAGAGAGATAGCTAGCTAGCGTCTCTTCCACAGGGGGCATCCCCTCATAGCCGTTTTCACACATCCCCTCAATGTTAGCATAACTGGTATGCTGAAACCTATGAATGCGAGAGGAAAATGGCTTTTTCCATTCCCTCTCAACCTCTGCATGGAGATCAGGAAGAAACGGGAGGCTCACTCGAGCTGGGGGGCTATGGCCAGAAAGATAACGCTCATCGAGACGACCTCGCGGCGCCACCATCTTGGCATGCTTCTACGGCAAGTCAAGCCTCGCCGTGGCACGTTCCATAACCTCCAACAACTCGTCATACGCAGGGCAGGAGGATTGAGAGGGCTCAGTCTCAACTTCTTCGCCCTCAGACATCCTGGCTTCCTGGGCATAACCCAGCAGAGCACTAGCCACTGGATCAGATGATGTGAGCGAGATCGAATCATCATCATCCCGCAGCTCGCCCTTGCTCGCGGCTGATGAGCGCGAAAAGGAAATCCCCCTCTCTAACTCATCAGCCAGATCCGTCTGCGAGCCCCACGAGCTCATTCTCCTCCGTGCCTCAGCTGCAGTGGGTCTTGAACCGTGGGAAGCAGACGGCTGCCCCTCCTTCCTCGAAAAGAGAGACAGACAAGAGTGGAGCTTTCTCATAGAAAAAAGCTCACAGTGCACGCAGATTGCCCCCTCGAGGACATCGCGTGCGTGGTCGTCGCCCAAACAAAAGACGCAAAGATCGTGTATGTCATCGGGTGTCAAATAACGAGGACACGGATGCACACATCTCTTAAACGCCTTGCTAGTGCTCGCCATAGTAACAGTAGAAAATCGTTCTTACCAGTAGAATGCATGCTTCAAACAAAAGAGTCACTGAAGATGAAGAAGAGAATGATGTATTTTCCCGGCACCCCTTTATACTGTGGTCATGCCGGTAGTGACATCATAGGCTGTCGCCGGCCAACATGTGGTGTTTTTGTATATATGATTCAGACACGGGTCATGCTGACGGCGTTCCCCATAGCGACCCCTAGAGGACGCAGTTCAAAGTTCCCTCGAAAGGGAATCACTGCATTTGTGTTTGATTGGATTCTAATAGATGATGTTGATGAAACCTACCAGTCACAGAAATCTAACTTACAGTTTTTTTTTTCAACTTTGCCTCTTTTTTTTCTAAACTTTACTCACAAATCCAAGAATTGCAGACACAAAATGCAAAATGCCTCACATCTCTTACAAAATGAAGCACTGCATTCAAAATATCACAAACACATCTCAAAAGCAAACATTTGTCTTACGCTACAAACACCTTTGCCATAATATTATATTTCTGGATATATCATATACACATTTATTCAAAACCTAAAGCTCTTCTTTCATGAGCTCCTGTGTACATTTCTGTACAAGACTGAAAGTAATTGGCAGAGAGATGCTGAAAAATCCACGGTAAACACAGAAGCAAGATTGAAACCAAACTTTTTTTTTACTGTAAGCATTTGTGGTTGTGAATACAGTATTACACAGAACGAAAGAAAAGAAACACATCAAGCATGTGTAGTTGTGTAGATGTGTGTTTATAGGCCTGTTCTAAAGCATGATTGGTTGGTGTTCAGTGAAGCACATGTGAGGAGTTAGGGGTCCGGTTTGGTTGTGTTTGAAAAAGGAAATCAAGATTCTTCCTGTTAGATTTTTGTGTGTTTCATAGAGAATTGTGTTTTGCAAAAAGTGTTTTATGAAATTGAAAACTGAGTCAAAGGCTGAGAATTAGTGTATGATTTTACATATTTGGTGTGTGCTTCTGCTGTTTGTGTGTCACCTTTCAGAAATTGTGTGAGAAGTAAAGCAGTTGAAAATAAGAATGTAATTTTAACATTCTTATATATATATATATATATATATATATATATATATATATATTTTCAGTGATGGCTAGGTTTGGCGTAGATCATATCTTTGTAGGGTCCGATTTAAAGACTCCACAAAGACAAACTTTCCTTATTTTATTGTCTTTGTGCGGTCTTTTGGTCCTCATAAAGTAGAAAAACTCACACACACACACACACACACACACTTTCCCTGAGATCAGTCGACATCATCCCATGACAGAACAACACTCACTGACAAAAAAACACACATGTAGTATAGTGTTTGAGAGTTATATTGTGTGTGTGTGTGTGTGTGTGTGTGTGTGTGTGTGTGTGATCTCCAGGGCTCTGACGGCAGCAGCAGCAGCAGTGAGCTCTCTGATTGGCTGATTGTGTTCAGCGAGTGGGAGACTGACTCATCATAGGTGGGCTGAACAAACGCTGACGCAGAGAGAGAGAGAGAGAGAGAGAGAGAGAGAGAGAGACATCCACACTGAGCTCCGGTTCGTTCTATCTGACATTTAGATCCTCCTCTCCTAAAATACAGCGAGGATGTGGACAAACACTGATACACACGGAAAAACCTGCTGCATTCACATGAGCCTGATGGGTGACTGAAAAACAAGATCAGAGTGTGTGTGTTTGTGTGTGTGTTTGTGTGTGTGTGTGTGTATGTGTGTGTAGTCAGCTGAACGTGTCAGTTCTGTCACTCCATTCATGAAGTTACAACCCATATGACTCTCTTTCTTCAGTGAAGCACAGAATCAGAAGTTCAGCAGAAAGTTCACGCTGCTTTTTTCCATAGAGGGGAATCAGAATGACAAAAAACATAGTCTGTTCATTATAGTCAGTGGCATTCATATGCGTTTGACTTTTGAGACTCGACCAGTTTTATTTGTGCGGTCAGTAATGGACTGCGGCTGGTCAGAGACTGGTTTCACAAAGTGAGGAGCGTTTCCTCTGGCACTGCGGGTCAGGAACTGACTCAGTCGCTGGTTCATGTCAGGTATGTGAGGAAATACGTGAGGTCAACCACAGCGAGAGCTCTAACTGCCCTCGGGAAACAGAAATGTGTGCAGAATTCCTGTACAAGTGACTGGGATCTTTCTCTGTGTTCAGTGTTGATTCCTTCACTGTCATTTACTTCTGGTGAAGCAGCGGATGTGAAGTGTTTGTGAAACAGAGGTCAAACTGAGCAACTTCTGCTAGTCATTGCAGCAGATTCAACAGGAAAAGTTCAGCCACATGAACCTGAAAATCATCGAGTCCTGTGAGAGTCTTTAGTCACACTTAATGTCTGAATGTCTTTGTGTTAGATAAATAATAAAATCAAGAGTCCTTTATTGTACTTTACTAACAAAACGTTAGAAGACAGGTTTGTTTGGTTTAAGTTCAGGTTGATATTACTGCACTGTAAAGCGCGATATAAAAAAACAAAGTTGAAGACAATCAGTATTGTGTTTGTGAAGGATTTTAAACAGACACTTGGTCTAAATATTGATGTTCAGGCACATTTTGAAGTACTTTTGTGCATGATTTGGCTGAGAGACGGGTTGCGAGGCAGAGGCAGAGGCAGATGTTTTTGCATCGAACCCGATGATTGACGTGGTTTCTCTGTGTGATTCAGCGAGCGGTTCATGTCCAGAATAGTTTTCCTGGTGAAACCAGCACGGCATACGGAGGGGCATCTGCAGGTGTGCGTCACGCTGTTGCCATGGCAACGCCTCCAGAAACCAGCTCTAACGAGGCTCCCAGACGAGGAACTAGTTACTGACCAGCGTGAGCTCTGGTCAACCTCAATTAAACTGGACAAAATGGGTAGCGATGCTCCATATCCATCTGTGAACATCACAGTCATGTTATGAACATATGTGACCTGTGCTGGCAAAGTGAGTCACAATGAGTAAATTTTAAAAAATTTGTTATTTTTATACCTTCAAAATGATTTATGATTTGTTGGAATCGGACAAAAAAATGACTGAGCTACAGCCGTTCAAAGGCCATTGAATCAGCAAAGTCAATTTTGAGAAAAATCTCGACGAGTTAAAGTTTTCTGAATATTGCAAAGCGAAATCACAGAGCAATGTTGCATCTTTTCCTCCAGTTCTTTTCTTAACAATAATTACTAAATTAATATTCACAATATAGCTATTTTTTATTTTATCTTTGTTAAAAAAAAACAACAACAGTAGAACAAATATAAGAAAGAAACAAATAATACATTACTTTTTTTCAGTTAACATCTAAACAAAAGCATTCAACTAAGAAAAACAAATGATCAAATGTAAAAACCCCTTAAGTGTATTCATTACAGGTAAATGGATTATTAAAACTACAGAAGCAGTTCAATCAAGAGCAGCGAGTGATTCCCTCTTTTATGTTAGACAGACGGCCTGTATAGTAAGACCTACTGTAACGCACGGATCTAATATAATGTTACATATCAGATGTTTTTCCCCAACAGTTCCCCAAACATTCACTTAAGACATAACAAATTATGTTTGCGTGAATACTTAAATACTGTAATTCTGTGTATATGTGTATTTATCCGGATCATGCGCAATTTGTGTCGTCTTTATGTGTGCGCTTCGGATTACAGTCAGCGCAAAGAAGTGAGCGGAGAAAAGGTACTCCTCTCAGAAAATGTACAAATAAAGATAGTTTTGTTTAATTACTATTTGGAGCATTAGGATCGCTAGATGAAGGCTTAATGAACTAATTTTTGTGAAAACCTCAAATTCAACTATGCAGTATATGCAGTATTATGAGGCACTGAAATGAGCAGGAGAAAGATGACGATGGACACAGTCTGCATTTTCTACCTGGAGACGCTCTGACTGACCATCAGTTTGTTTTGTACTGAGCAGTGATTTGGATCTGCAACCAGAAAACACAGAGTTAGTGAGTGGTAAAGTGCTGATTATGTCAGGAAGAAATCAGAATCTGTGTCTAGTTCACTTACTACTGAGTAAGAAACAAACAAACAACAACTCGAACAAGACTCTAAGTTTAGTGCCACTACATCGCTGAGAAAATTTTGTTGTAGAAACAAAAGTGCCAAAAAAAATTTCACTCAGAAATTGCTAGTAGCATCAAGTAACAAACGTGAAATTTTGATGTAGAAAGACTGAAACTGTATTTTCTTGTAAAACGGACTCCAATAATTTGTAACTTAGAAAAATCGCGTTTTATAGACGGTTTCAACGGCAACAACATAAACAAAACACGTTGAAGCGCTTTTCTTTTATGGTACTCTATTACTACTTTAATAGTTTTTGTCTTTTGTTTTTATTCTTGTTGTTTGTGGTTTTAGTTACTGTAAAGCACATTGGTCAACGTGGGTTGTTTTTAATTGTGCTATATAAATAAATTGTCATTGTCATTGTCAACAGACAGGCTATAGTCCAGACGAGGGGCAATCAGAGTCCGAAACGGCAAGACAGAGGGAAAATCCAAGACAGGCTATAATTCCAGGGCAGGCAGCAGACGGACAAGACGAGATAAACAGGCTTGGACACAAGACTAGTGTAAACAGGCTATGAACAAGACTAGACTAACAACAAGACTAGACTGAACAAGACTAGACTAAACTAGGAAACTAGGATGGGAACTGGCTTCGTAAAGTAGCTATCGGTTAACAAGCGATAAGCGCTAAACGATATTCAGCCCTGAACTGTGGTTAGAGCCTGGTATTTATTGTGTGTGTGATTGTGTGATTAGTGAAATGGAACATGGGAAATGTAGTCCAGGGAGACATGTAACTGTCTGTGTAGTGTGAGAGTCAATTTAATCAGAAGGCGACCTCTGGTGGCGAGCGGACGGAAGACCACGGACAGGATTTGTGACAGTATCACTCTGCTGTCGCTGATCAGTGTTTCATATCTAATTATTTCATTTTGTGGCAAGAAGCCGTGTAATAAGCAGGATAATGTACATCCAGCTGGTTGTTATCGCAGAATAAAGCCCTTCAGTCTTATACAACAGCTGCTGAAATGGGCTTTATTCTGCGATAACAACCGGCAGGATGTACATTATTATACTTATTATATAATTCCTCTATATTTTGTCGTTCTGGGTGCAAATGGCCCTTTACAGAGTAACCTGGTAAGATTGCCATAACCAGTGACCAGTTCTTCCTCTGAACTGTCATTCTGTCCGCCTGGAATCTCTTAGAAGTTGCGTCGTTCCAGATGGTTAGATTAGACCTGGTTAACACTTTATTCTGATAGTCCAGATTAGTCATTCTAATAACTATAAGTAGCTGTGCAGCTCCATGTCAACTAGCAGTCAATAAAGTATCAGTAGATTTTCTTTTGATGGACATTCAACTGACTATAAGTCACTTATAAGTGCATGTCAACTTATTCTACTAATCCTAACCTAACAGTTACACTAATATTCTAATGAGAGTTAGTTTACATGTACCCCGGTAACAAATTTAGGTTGTAAAAATGTTGTGTGAACTATGTTTTTGAGTGTTTCTAAAACGTTAAGATTTAAGTTTTCTTGTCGTGAGTCTAACTTTATTTAAAATGTTTCTTACAACGGTCTACTAATTTTAATGTTTACACTTTATTTTAAGGTACAATTCTGGCTATTAACAAACCATTAACTACGACTTTTGCCTCAATACACTCCTAATTTGAGAGTTAGTAAGGTAATTGTTAAGTTTAGGTATTTAGTAGGATTAGGGTTGTAAAATATGTAGAATATGGTCATGCAGAGTAAACAAATAAAAAATAAAGTACTAATAAACAGCCAATATGTTAATAATAGGCATGCATAAGCAACTAGTTAATAGTGAGAATTGGTCCCTATACTAAAGTGTTACCATTTTATTTTTGTTTATTTTTAATATTCTAAGAATGTTAAAATGTCCAGTTTTCTTCTCATGATTAGAACATTATTTAAAGGTAGTAAAAAGGTTTCTTAGAATGTTCAAATACAAATAACATCATGAGGACGCTCCGAGAATGTTGTTCTGAGAACATTTCCTCTCAAAGTTTTGAAAACGTACATGAAACATTAATAAAGTTATGAGAATGTTCCATACACATTGCTTCAAGAATGTTTTGTCCTAACATTTATATGTTTTTATTTTAATAAGCTTTAGTGAGAATGTTCCCTGTTAGCTGGGTGCTTGCAAATGAATGAGAGTTAGTTGGCCTGTAGTTGCAAAGTTATGTCTGAAGTGGACTATGGAAATAAAGCATGACCAGTCCACATCAGACGCTCAGTGAAGGGTTTGTGGTCAGTCTGTCTGAGAGTAATCAGTCCTGTGTCTCATATATGATGTAAAGCGCAGTTAATGGAGAAGCGCCTCAGGCCTGTCGCGCCGTGACATTTATGCTGATGCGGCGTTGCGTAAATGAAACTGGTCAGATCCACTGGCAACGTCAGGCCGAAGTGAGCGGTTTCTGCAGGTTTGCTCAAGGTCAGACGCACCTGCGCTGCTCCACATTAGCGGTGACGCGCACGCTAACGGGAAACTCGACGAGCCCTACAGGCCTCATTATGTGCATTAACCTTTAGTTTTAAATCCGGGAATGTCGTGTTATTTTATGTCCAGCCCTGCAGGAACACATTATCACAGAATGCTCCGGCGATGGAGAGACGCTTTAATGCGCCACGCAAGAATAATGTTTAAAGCTGTGATTTACAAAGATCTTAAATACTACAAGGGATGTTTGTTTGATGATATTCATCATCCATTATTGTGGATAATGATGGTAAAGCACTTTTTTTTGGAGTCAAGTCACATTTGTGACCCTGGACTGCAAAACCAGTCATAAGGGTCAATTTTTTTAAAATTGAGATTTATAACGAATAATAGAGAATAAATAAGCTTTCCATTGATGTATGGTTTGTTAGGATAGGACAATATTTGGCCGAGATACAACTATTTGAAAATCTGGAATCTGAGGGTGAAAAAAAAATTAAAATATTGAGAAAATTGCCTTTAAATTTTTGTCCAAATGAAGTCCTTAGCAATGTATATTACTAATCAAAAAATAAGTTTTGATATATTTACAGTAGGAAATTTACAAAATATCTTCATGGAACTTGATCTTTACTTAATATCCTACTGATTTTTGTCATAAAAGAAAAATCTATAATTTTGACCCATACAATGTATTGTTGGCTTTTGCTACAAATATACCTGTGCTACTTCTGTTTGTTTGTTTGTTTGTTTTATTTATTCATAGAGCACAATTAAAACAACACAGGGTTGACCAATGTGCTGTACAATAGCAACTAATAAAAAGGAGACCAACATCACAGGAAGAAAAAGAGTAATAAATAAGCAAATAGAACAAACATCATAGAAAAGAAGGAGAGCCACTTTGTTAAATCAATGAGTTGAGCCAAAGGCTAACTCTAATAAGTACAATTTAATTAATTTTATTTTTTTTATTTTTTATTTTTTTTTTTAAAGAACCCAATGTAGGTAAAAGTCTAAGATATAAAGGCAAGCTATTCCAATGCTTTGGGGCCACCACTCTAAATGCCCGGTCACCACTCAGTTTTAATCTTGTTCTTGGGACGTCTAAAATCATCTGGTTTGATGACCTTAGATTCCTTTGAGGTTTGTGTACATGTAAAAGATCAGTTAAATAAGAGGGTGCCAGATTGTGTAAGACTTTATATACTAAAATAAGTAGTTTAAACGACCCTGTAGTGAACTAGAAGCCAATGTAAAGTAGCTAAAATAGGTGTTATATGCTGGTGTTTACGAACACCCATCATTAATCTAGCAGCAGCATTCTGCACTAGTTGTAAGCAAGTTAACAGCGATTGGCTCACACCTGCAAATAGAGAATTACAGTAGTCCAGTCTTACGGAAATAAAGGCATGAATAAGCTTTTCAAAATTGCTGGTTGACAGAAACGGTTTTACCTTAGCTAGTAATCTCAAATGAAAGAAACAAGACTTAACCACCATGTTGATCTGTTTATCAAATTTCAGAGAGACACCAAGCTGAACCCTAAGATTTTTAACTACTGATTTTCAGAAAGGAGCCAAGTTCCCCAAATCAGAGAGGACTTGAGACTCATCCAAACAAAATTACCTCGGTCTTACTTACATTTAAATTTAAAAAAATTTGCTGACATCCATAGTTTAACTTCATGCAAACAATTTAGTAGAGATGTAATTGTCCTCTTGTCCTGTTTCCGTAAAGGTAGATACACCTGAGTATTGTCAGCAAAACAATGAAAAGAAACTCCATGCCTTTGAAAAATAGAACCCAAGGGCAGCATATACAGTAAGAACAAGACTGGACCAAGAATTGAACCTTGGGGAACACCACAACTCAATGGAGAATATTTAGAATAAGATCAGAATCAGAATCAGAATGAGCTTTACTGCCAGATATGTTTACACATACGAGGAATTTGTTTTCATGACAGAAGCTACCACATCGCAACAGAATGACAGTGACAGAACAAAAACACAGATAATGAAAAGAAGAAATAAAAAGAACAAGTAAATAAGGAATAACAATATACAAATTGACAATTGCATGTACAGGTATATAACAGTAGACAGTTTTGTATGTACAGGTATATTGTGTGCAACTTGAAATGTAGACTAAGTATGTGTGTTAGATGAATAAGTGTATAAATAGTGTGTGTTACTATTGTCAAGTGTTCATGAGATGGATTGCCTGAGGGAGGAAACTGTTTCTGTGTCTGGTCGTTCTGGTGCTCAGAGCTCTGTAGCGTCGACCAGACGGCAACAGTTCAAAGAGGGAGTGTGCTGGGTGTGAGGGGTCCAGAGTGATTTTGTCAGCCCTTTTGCTCACTCTGGATAAGTACAGTTCTTGGAGAGTGGGGAGGGTTGTACCAATAATTCGCTCAGCAGTCCGGACTACCCTCTGTAGTCTTCTGAGGTCAGATTTGGTAGCTGAGCTGAATCAGACAGTTATTGAAGTGCAGAAGATGGATTCAGTGATGGCGGAGTAGAACTGATTCAGCAGCTCCTGTGGCAGGTTGAACTTCCTCAGCTGGCGAAGGAAGTACAACCTCTGCTGGGCCTTTTTCACAATGGACTCAATGTGATTGTCCCACTTCAGGTCCTGAGAAATTGTGGTGCCCAGGAATCTGAATGACTCCACTGCAGTCACAGTGCTGTTCATGATGGTGAGTAGGGGGAGTGCAGGGGGGTTTCTCCTGAAGTCCAAGATCATCTCCACAGTTTTGAGCGTGTTCAGCTCCAGGTCGTTAAGACTGCACCAGATAACCAGCTCCTTAACCTCCTGTCTGTAAGCAGACTCGTCACCGTCCTGAATGAGGCCGATGAGTGTGGTGTCATCTGCAAACTTCAGGAGCTTGACAGAGGGGTCTTTAGATGTGCAGTCGTTGGTGTACAGGGAGAAGAGCAGTGGGGAGAGAACGCAGCCCTTGGGGGTGCCAGTGCTTATGGTGCGGGTGCTGGATGAGAATTTGCCTAGCCTCACTAGCTGCTGCCTATCTGTCAGGAAGCTGTTGATCCACTGACAGATGGAGGTGGGTACAGAGAGCTAAGTTAGTTTGGGCAGCAGGCAGTTTGGAATGATAGTGTTAAAGGCTGAGCTAGGATCCTCACATAAGCCCCTGGTCTGTCTAGATGTTGCAGAACATAATGCAGTCCCATGCTGACTGCATCGTCCACAGACCTGTTTGCTCTGTAGGCAAACTGAAGAGAATCCAGCGAGGGTCCAGTGATGTCCTTCAGGTGGGCCAGCACCAGTTTTTCAAATGACTTCATGACCACAGATATTAGAGCCACAGACCTGTAGTCATTTAGTCCTGTAATTTTGGATTTCTTTGGGATGGGGATGATGGTGGAGCGTTTGAAGCATGAAGGGACTTCGCACAGCTCCAGTGATCTGTTGAAGATCTGTGTGAAGATGGGGGCCAGCTGGTCAGCACAGGATTTCAGACAGGCTGGTGTGACACAATCTGGGCCTGGTGCTTTTTTCCTTTTCTGCTTCTGGAAGACCTGGCGCACCTCATCTTCGCTGATCTGAATTGCAGGTGTGGGGGAGAGGGGGATTGCTGGAGGTGTTAATGGTTGTGTGGAGAGGTGTTCAGGGCGGGTGTGGGGTGTTTTTTCAAACCTGCAGTAGAACTCATTCAGATCGTCTGCCTGTTGTTGATTCTCACAGTGCTTGGGGGATGGTGTCTTGTAGCTGGTTATCTCTTTCAGACCTTTCCAAACTGATGCCGCTGGAAGAGAATTGGATCCTTATTTTTTCAGAATAATTCCTCTTTGCCACTCTGATCTCCTTTTCCAGTGTGTATTTGGCCTGTTTATACAAGACTTTATCCCCCTTCCTGTAAGCATCTTCTTTGTCCTGACGGAGCTGTCTGAGTTTTGCAGTGAATCATGGTTTGTCATTGTTGTAGGATAAATGAGTCCTGGTAGGGATGCACAAATCCTCACAGAAACTGATATATGAAGTGAGAGTCTCTGTGAGCTCGTCCAGATCGTTTGCACCAGCCTCAAAAACACTCCAATCAGTAAGGTCGAGACAGGCTTGTAAAACCTGCTCTGTCTCATTGGTCCATTTCTTTACAGTCTTTACCACAGGTTTAACATATTTCCATTTCTGCCTGTAGGTTGGTATAAGATGAACTAGGCAGTGATCAGAGAGCCCTAAATCTGCTCGTGGAACAGAGTGATATGCATCCTTTTATTGTTGTGTAACAGTGATCCAGTATATTACTGTCTCTGGTGGGACATGTAACATGCTGTCTGTATTTTGGCAGTTCACGGGAGAGATTTGCTTTATTAAAGTCCTCGAGAATGATTAAAACAGAGTCCGGGTGTTGTTGCTCACTCTCTGTGATCATATCAGCGAGTTTCTGTAAAGCTGAAATCACGTGTGCTTGCGGAGGAATGTAAACACTCACCAGAATGAATGAGTGAAACTCCCGCGGCGAGTAGAAAGGTTTACAGTTAATGAAGTTTGACTGATATTAACTGAAAAAGTCCTATTAGAAAGAAATGATCTGAACCACTCAAGAGCTGTGCCTCTGATACCCACAGTCTTTTCTAAATGAGTAATAAGGATATTGTGATCAATAGTATCGAATGCTGCACTTAGATCTAGTAAAATTAAAATCACAGAATCACCGGAGTCAACTGAAGTTAAAATGTCATTGAATACTTTGAGAAGGGCCGTCTCTGTGCTGTGGTTTGCTTTAAATCCAGATTGAAACTTTTCAAAGATATCATTTTGAAATAGAAAAGCCTGTAATTGATTTAAAACTGCCTTTTTTAGGACCTTAGATAAAAAAGGTAATTTAGAAATGGGACAGTAGTTTGATAAAACACTCGGATCTAAATTAGATTTTTTTCAAGAGGGGCTCTACAATTGCATGTTTAAAACTTGCAGGAACTACTTCTAATGTAAGACTTTTATTTACTAATGCCAATAGGTTTGGGCCGATAATCTCAAAAGTCTGTTTAATAATTTTTTTGATGGGATGACATCATGGCAGAAATTTGTAGGTTTCAACTGACCAATTATCTTTGACAAAGACTGAAGTGAAAGAGGAGAAAATTGATTAAATATCACAGATGTGCAACTAGTAGATAGAGAGTTTAAAAAACCAGGCACAATCTGCATTCTAATATCGATAACTTTCTGAACAAAGAAGTTTAACAAATCATCACACGCCGTAGGTGGAAGAGCAGAACAGGTGGGAGAAGTATTTAGTACAGAACTGATCATATTAAACAACACTTTTGAATTCCCATTATACCTCGAGATTAACCCAGCAAAATAGTTCATTTTAGCAGTTTTTACCGCATTCTGGTAGGTAAGTAAAGCATCCTGTAAAATTTTGTATAACACCTGTAGCTTATCCTTCTTCTACCTACGCTCTGCTTTCCTACAAGCTCGTCTCAAATTTTGTGTATCCTCGTTTAACCAACGATCAGATTTAGTCTTACCACTCTTAGCCCTTTAACGGGGCTACAGAGTTTAGAAAAATGGAACAGGTAGGATTTAATATATCAAACGCTGCATTTACATCACAAGAGCCATCAAGAACACCAAAAATGTCAGATCGTTTGATTTTGGTTCATTCACACTGCCAGTGATTTTCTGGAATCTGTGTGTGCGTTCACACACATCACGTAAAGATCCTGTAAAGACACGTGACATTACAATGTGATGGGTAATGTGACGCGTATCGTTTCACTAAAGGTGGCGAACGATCTCCTCTTCAGCGCGGATAGTGGGGAGCTCCCTGATCTCTGCTTCATTACAGTTTGCACATATTTTTTCGTCGAGAACGTTTATCCGCCTTCAAAACACCCAGTAAAACAGTCACACGATAACGTGCGTCATCACTACGACACACCCTTTACGACATTGGTTCAGGCTTTTGTTCACACTGCGCTCGTTCCGGGACTGAACCCGGCAATGTTACTAGGTCCCCAACCCGGGATCAGTCCCGGAATCAATCCCGGGACGTGTTTGCGTTCACACAGAAGGCACTTCGGCAATTTTCCGGCAATTTTCCGGGACCAACGTGCAGTGTGAAAGGGGCTTGAGTGACACATGAAGTAAAAATACTACTGAGAATAAGCATATGATCTGCAAAAAAGGAGTTTTGAATTTCAATATCCCCAACAGAAAGGCCCAGAGATAATATTAAGTCCAGGGTGTGACCTTTTTCATGAGTAGGACCCTGCACATGTTGGACAAAGTTGAAGCAGTCAATTAGATCCAAAAAGTCTTTAGCCAGTGGGTTTGATGAACAGCAGACATGCACATTGAAGTCCCCCAATATTAAAAGTTTATCATATTTTAAACATATATCTCCCAAAAAGTCTGTAAAGTCCCGTATAAAATCCTTGTTGAATTTTGGAGGACGATATATCACAGCAGAGTATTGAAGAGTTCAACTGAAACAACTGCAGCTCAAAACTAGCATAATGTGTGGTGTGCAGAGTCCGACAGTTCAAGCTGCTTTTAAAAATAGTTGCCAAACCACCTCCACGACCAGAGGCCCGCGGGGAATTCAAAAAGCCACAGTTAGATGGTAGCAACACTGAAAATGAACTTAAATCATCAGTATTTAACCAGGTCTCTGTTAAAAATAAAATGTCCAAATTCTGAGAATCAGAGAAATCCTTTAAGATAAAAGTTTTGCTTGAGAGTGACCGCTCATTAATCAGAGCAAATTTGAATTCTGTGGAAACTTCCAGCTCACCCGATTCACGAAGCAGGGAACGTAGATTTTGCAAGTTCACTCCCCGTGAGCGAAGTTATGGGAGACGCCACAGTGGGAGATCACTGCGGGTGCCGGGGAGCACAGGAATAATCCATTGATATGGTAGAGCGCAAGACGATGGAACAATACTTTCCCTTTGTAGAGTCGATCAGGGGAAAACGTTGCATCAGCAGCTGCGAGGATAGACTTGCCTTTAGCTTGACTAAAAAGCCACCTCGAGTTCCGCGTCTTCTTCAGTGCCTTTTCCAGAGAGGAATGAAGGGCAGTCGAAAGAAACAAGTCAGCGACCGACACCGTGCAGAAGGAAGATGGGCGTCAAATCCACTCGGCAAGACGGTATGTGACTCTTCCATCGAAGATCTTATCTCAAACAGAGTTTGACGATCACACTATAACAAAGTTGGCGAACTCGTAACAGAAGAACACAAAAAAGCAGACAGAGCAAAGACAAACAGACTGAGAAGCAGACGGCAGGCCACGAACACCGGCGCCATCTTGCCTTCCTCTTGTTGACGTATTCTATTATGACTGCTTTTGTGCTCCAGGGTCACATTTATTTCAACAGTGGTTTATACAATACAGATGATTTCAAAGCAGCTTCACAGTAAAAAACAGAAAAATGACAGTGTTAATGTTTGCAAAATTCATAAAATGTAAAACAAGTGTAAATCGGTGATAACCCTGCACACAAGCCTGCACTGGCCCTTTACGAGCCCACTTAGGGCTAGCCTAAGGGCCCCCAGCAGGCTGGCAGCGCAGGGCCTCTGAGACTTTGCTCATTGGCAAAACGTTGGTGCTCGCACTGGACACATGCAATTTAGCTTCTGCTAGTCAGGCTCCCGAAAGGGAGGAGGACAGAACGCCTGAAGTGCAATGGGCCATGGTACTGAGGAGGGCACTTTAGGGATGTACCCTGGCCTGTGATACAGAAAAGCTTTGGCCAAGCCGGGCGCAAAGTCTAGGAAGGAGGGGGCCACTGACAAGGCCTGCAAATCTCCGACTCTTTTCAGTGATGTGATAGCTAACAATAAGACAGTCTTAAGTGTCAGAACTTGATCTGAAACCTCCTCTAAAGGTTCAAACGAAGGTTTACAGAGAGCCTCCAGGACCACGGCCAAGTCCCACGGGGGGACACGAGATCATACGGGAGGCCTCAGCCTCAGCGCACCGCGGAGGAAACGTGTAACCAGTGGATGTTTTCCCACAGACTGACCACTGAGAGGGGTGTGGTAAGCAGTTATAGCCACCACGTACACCTTCAGGGGGGAGTGGGTCAACCCTGCAGAGAATCTAGCCTGCAAGAACTCCAGCACTGAGCCGACCGGGCAGTTAACTGGGTCAAGCTGGCGATCTCTACACCATGAAGTGAAAAGGTTCCACTTTAGGCCATACAGTTTCCTCGTAGAGGGAGCTCTGGATTGGAGGATGGTCTCAACAACCTCGGTTGAGAGACCAGAAGCTATGAGTTGTGCCCCCTCAGGGGCCACACCCATAGCTTCCACAACTCCGGGCGGGGGTGAAAGATGGTGCCCTCCGCCTGTGAGAGGAGATCTGACAGGAATCTCCCATGGAGAGCCGTCAAGAAGGGAAATCAGGTCCGAGAACCATACTCGGCCCGGCCAGAACGGGGCTACTAGTAGCAGACGGACCCCGTCCCGGCGAACTCTCTCCAGAACTCCTGGGTGCAGAGCAATCGGGGGAAAAGCGTACAGACGAAGCCTTGCCCAAGTCTGTACCATGGAATCCAGCCCCAGTGGAGCTGGATGAGTCAGAGAGTACCAGAGGGGACATTGCAATGTCTCTTCAGTCACAAAGAGGTCCACTTGAGCCTAGCCAAAAACTCTCCAAATCTGTTCCACCACCTCGGTTGAAGCATCCATTCCCCGGGCCTCGGCCCCTGTCTCGACAGGATGTCTGCTCCCATATTGAGATGCCCAGGGATATGCACTGCTCTCAGCGAGAGGAGTTTGTTCTGGGACCACACAAGGATCTGGTGCGCCAGCTTGTACAAGGGGCGCGAACGCAGACCTCCCTGGTGGTTGATATAAGAGACCACCGATGTGTTGTCGGTGCGCACCAACACATGGCAATCTCTCAGGTCTGGGATAAAGAACTTCAATGCTCGAAATACGGCCAGCATCTCCAGGCAGTCGATGTGCCACGTGAGATGGCGGCTGCTCCACAGACCGCGGGCAGAGTGGCCACTCATGACCGCACTCCAACCGGTGAGGGACGCATCTGTCGTTAGCGTTACGCGACGACAAGGAACTCCCAACACCGGCCCCTGTGACAAGAGCCAAGGTTTCCTCCACATGTCTAAGGCACGAAAGCATTGCCGCTTGACCTTGATCATGTGAAGCGGATTTCCTCTCGGGGAAAACCCCTTGGTCTTGAGTCACCATTGTAGGGGTCTCATGTACAGCAGACCAAAAGGTATCACGTTGGACGCAGCTGCCATCAGACCCAGCAGTCTCTGAAACTGCTTTACAGTGAGTGACCGGCCTCCTTTGACTCTCGTGACTGCAGTGATGATCGACTCGATCCAAGCAGGAGACAACTGTGCCTGCATCGTGGTCAAACCCCACACCACACCCAGATAAGTGGTCCTCAGTAATGGAGAAAGCACACTTTTCTTTGTGTTTAGTCTTAACCCCAACTCTTTCATATGAGTGAGAATGACATCTCGATGTCAAACCACTGTCTGCTCTGAGTGAGCTAGAATCAACCAATCGTCTATATAATTTAGTATGCTGATGGCCTGGAGTCGCAGTAGAGCCAGAGAAGCATCCACACACTTCGTGAAAGTTCGGGGTGAGAGTGCAAGGCCGAACAGAAGAACCCGATATTGGTAAGCTTCGCCCCCGAAAGCAAACCTCAGGAACTTCCTGTGCTGAGGAAGGATGGAGACATGGAAATATGCATCTTTTAGATCTATCGTGGCAAACCAGTCCTCGGATCTGATCTGAGACACTACCTGTTTGATCGTGAGCATCTTGTACTTCAGTTGCATGACTGAGCGGTTCAGCTGACGCAGATCTAAAATCGGACGCCTTCTTTGGAACAATGAAGTACCGGCTGTAGAACCCGGATTCTCTTATGAGAAGAGGGACCACCTCGATGGCCTCCTTCCTCAACAGAGTATTTACTTCTTGTTCTAACACTGGAGCCTGCTCGGGACCCACCACAGTGGAAACAATCCCAACTGAATTCTGTAACCTCTTTCTACAGTCTGTAGGACCCATTTTGAGATATTTGGCAGAAGCTTCCACGCTGCCAGAAAATCTACTAAGGGAATCAGTCTCTCGAGACTGACCTCCAGTGTAATAGGAGACCTCCTCAGAGGCAGCGAGCCCCCCAGAGCTGCTACGTTTCCGGGCGGACACTGGGATGTGCACTCGCTGGAGACCGCTGTGCCCTGAAGCACCGGCGGAGGCAGGGTTAACAGCTCAGTCTCCTGAGGGCACTGTATAATGAGGTGTACACCAATCTTCCCCAGCGGGGGCTACCCTCAGAAGCCCTGGGACACAGACATCAGGGCTTCTTTGTCGAAGACTTCTTAGCCAGAAGGACGGTCCTCAGATCGACCCTCGCTCCTTTTGCGAACCCCATACATTTTTTCGTGGGGGCATACGAATCGCGACGCTCACTTTCTGCACCTCTCTGTATGAAGAGTGGGCACACGATTGAGGCTGCTCCTGTCCAGCAGCCCCCTGAGCTAGAGAACAGCTGAAATGCCGCCGCTTGTTTACAAGCCTCCTGAAACCTGTCGACGATGGAGTTGACAGCATTGCTGAACAGGCCAGAAGGCGCAAGCGGGGCGTCGAGGAGGAAGACCCTGTCTTTCTCTTTTATATCTGACAGGGTCAACCAGAGATGCCTTTCCGCAGCCACTAGGGCTGCCATAGACTGCCCAATTGCTTTGGCATTCTCCTTTGTGGCGTGGAGAGACAAATCAGCGGTTCTTCTGAGTTCTACAACATCTTCAGATTTAACTTCCTCTCTCTCATCCAGCTCTTTCAGCAGGTCTGCTTGGTAAGCTTGCAAAACTGCCATAGTATGTAAGCAACCACCAGCCTGACCTGCTGCCGTGTACCCTCTGCCCACCAGCACTGATGTAGTACGAAGCGGCTTGGTGGGCAGCGCCGGGACTTTAAGAGACGATGCCACACCGGGAGACAGATAGTTCGCGAGCGTCTGTTGAACCCGGGGCATCGCTCTATAACCATGCTCATTTAGTCCCTAGACGTTACTATAATCAATGAGAGAGGGACTAAAGAGGCGGGCTGAATACAGAGCGTGCTTCCGAGCCCTGGGAGGTGGCGCTGAATCCCGCAGCGGAGAAAAGGATTCGCCCGTCTCCATTCCCTCCACAAGATCCACCTGCGAACCCCACGACTGCAATCGCCGCACTGCCTCGGCAGACGCAGGACCATAGCCACGAGGACTGCCGGCGAGGGCTCCCTCCTCAAAGAGAGCCCTCTGGGAGCGAAACGTCCACAGCGAGAGCCACTCGCAATGCGGGCAGTCAGCTACCTCGAGAGCTGACTCAGCGTGCTTCGCTCCCAAGCAAACAACACAAAGGCTGTGTGTATCTCTGTCCGTGATATAAACTGCTGTTTACTTTTATCACCACCCTTATTTGACTTGGTCTTAGCCTTTGGCATGGCTTTTGTGTTTGTGAACGTGACAGACAACGGTAAATATGACATACACACACAGAGCGCTTCGCTGAATGACAGAAGCTGCCGGTGTATCCATCTCGTGTGCTTTTATAGCTTCCTGGTCAAACGTCACCCCGTCCGTAATGTCGCGCCCATCCATTGGCTTGATTACACGTTTCAGAGCATGGTCTCGCTGAAGGCGTTCCCAAAGCGTTCGACGCAGCTCGAGTTCCTGAAGGGGAACAGTTATTATACATCTGAAATGGAGTCTTATCTGTAGTGCATCAATGTCCAAATACTGTCCATAGCTGAAGTTGGCTGATAGCAAATGAATAATCCAACCTCTTGCACAGCTCTCAAACACCAGACTCTTCCTAACCAGGAACAGTGAAAAATAGTCCAGACTATAGTCTCACATTGAAAAGAACTTTAAATCCATATTCAAACTGGACCGTGATATGGTGACCTCACCAATAAAGAGTCCTTCTAAAATGCATACAAATATACTGTCTTAAATAAACTCTTAGCATCAATCCAAATATAGGCCATACATACATGTAACAACTCTGCAAAAATACACCAGCAATGCACACTTATAAACATTAAAAAAAAAAAAAATTAAAAAAAAAACTCCTTTAGACTGGGCTTGAAATGACATATTTCCCAACCAGGGGCCTGTTCTTCGTACGTCACTAACTCAGTTAGCTGGATTTGATTGTTGATGATTTCACTTGATCTTGGATCATTTGGTTCTTCGAAGCTCATCCCGGAGTTGCTGTCATAGCAACAGGTCTGTAAGCTTAAACCTGCTCGGGAGCAGGCTTATTTCACGTAAACAGGATTAGATTGCATCTTTTTAAGCAGAAATGATACTTAATATCTGCCCCAGCCACCACTACTTTATTAAAAAAGTACCCTACTTGTCCAGGGACAATAATTTAAAATAATAATAATTTAAAAATTAATTTGAAAATAATATAATAATGTTGTGTAGTCTATAATACTATAGACACAGCCAGTTTTACTCATTGAAAGATTTATTAGTAATGAAATAATTACTTTTTAATTGTATTGGAGTTACACACATGCTCTTCAGTTAATCTGAGTCGTTATATTAATTTGAGTGATGACAGATATTGAGTAGCTTGATGGAGCGCACCAGATGCAGATAACATGATCTTGACCCTTAAGAAACTTTAATTAATGCTGTCACGTAACAAATCTGTTTCAGAGATAAAATTAAATGAATTGCTAATTACAACATTGAAGGAAAAATGTATAGCCTGTACAAATACTAGAAATCGTGTATATAAATAATTGGGAATCATGTCAAAAAATTACAAATACATTAAAAACAACGCACATTTCATTTATCTATTATAACATTTATGTAGTTTTGTTCGCTTGGCTGTTTCCTTATGTAAGTCCAGAAATTTGTCAAGTTTTTCGTCAGGTGTCTTTTTTTAATTATATGATGTCATTACGTTGCTGTCTTGCCACCAGCCAATCACTGCATTGTTGATCGTGGTTTCGAGTATCGAGACATCTGCCCTTTTAAACCAATCCATGAACGCGCAATTATCTCAGATAACTCAATCCAGCCATACTAATCATCAACAGCAGGTGCGTTCGAAGAACCGAATTAGCCAGATCATAATTAGCTAATGATATCATCTTGGATGTGTCATTTGATCTCGGATGTAATAAGCGACGTACGAAGAACAGGCCCCAGGACACAGCACAATGTGTTCAGCAGGTGAGCCATGCTATCTACTGCTGCTTGCTATTGCTAACTCTCTCTACCACATGGCTTTACTTAAGGAAACCTAAAACACCCTAGCACCCTTATTTCTTACCACTAGCACCCTAGTGGTAAGAAATAAAACTGCCCACAACATTCTTATTAACAGGCTCATGTCTGTTACACCTCAAATCTGGCTCGTGAGATCCACTTTCCTGCAGAGTTTAGCTCCAACTTTGATCAAACTCACCCACCTGTGATTTTCTAATGATCCAGAAGACATGCTCTGGTGTGTTTGATTAAGGTTAGAATTAAACTCTGCAGGAAAGTGGATCTCGCGAGCCAGATTTGAGGATCCCGGGCCTATATGAAACAACAGGTTCTGAAAAGGTGTCTTTTAGTTTGAGCTGTTCAATTGAGTGGCTAAAGAATGGCCAGTCAATGTTAATATTCTCCTAGTTGCATTACAGGGCTGCCTACACAAAACCTGCATGGGCCCAAAGGTGCAAAGTTGCTCTGGGCCCACACCGGGCCATCATGGGATTAATGTGGACAGTCCGCTAGTGTGGGCTGCTCACAGAGAGCCTGCAGTGAGCCCAAAACTGTGGGCCTCACCTGGGCAAGCCTACACTGGGCCTGATTAGGTTTGGTGTGGGCTGTAGTCCACTGTGCCTGCAAATGGCCAGCTTGGGCCCCGCAGGAGCATGTTTGCAGGGAAGCAGCTCTACAGAAGACAATAGAGTCATTATTCAGATCAAGTCAGTTCACTGTTGATTCAGTTCTGTTCAATAACAGTGTTGATGTTGCAAAATTCATCAATTATGAACACATTTGATTCAGTTATAAAGCAGAAGACCATATTGTTGCTGTTCAGTTCAGATCAAGGTTTGTTCTCATGCAGTAGTGTTAGTGCGGTTAAATCATGTGCAACCAGAAACCTTGGAGTTATGATTGATGATCAGCTGACTTTCTCAGACCACATTGCTAAAACTGCCCGGTCCTGCAGATTTGCTTTATTCAACATCAAGAAGATCAGGCCCTTTTTTTTGGAACATGCTTCACAACTCCTTGTTCAAGCTCTTGTTCTGTCCAGGCCGGACTATTGCAATGGTCTCTTGGCAGGTCTTCCAGCCAGTTCTATCAAACCTTTACAATTAATCCAGAATGCGGTAGCAAGATTCATTTTTAATGAATCATCACATCACACCTCTGTTTATCAATTTGCAATGGCTACCAATAGCTGCTCGCATAAAATGCAAGGCATTGATGTTTGCCTACAAAACCACCACTGGCTCTGCACCCCTTTACCTGAATTCATTACTTCAGACTTATGTGCCTCTAGAAGCTTGTGTTCTGCAATATATATATATATATATATATATTCATTCTTTTTATTTATTTATTTATTTATTATTATATATAAAAAATAAATAAAAAAAACCCCACCTTGCTCTGTGTACTGCGTTAGACAAACCAGGACTTGTCACAGCATTTATATATTGCTGCTCTTTTGCTGGTTTGATTGCTTCTATTGTCCGCAATTGTAAGTCACTTTAGATAAAAGCATCTGCTAAATGAGTAAATGTAAATCAATAATATTACTGACTATTAAGTGTCTTTTAAATGAGGCAAAAATGAGCTCACGCCATTTAATCCTCACTACAGACATTCACTTTGTTTTTCTCTCTAGTTTCTTCTCTTTTGTTCGTCGTGATTCTCCTCAGTTCAGTGAACATGATGACGAGAACTCAAACATCTCTGTGTTTTCTTTATGTATAAACATCAGTGGCCGGTTACATAAACTTCTTAGACTAGTTTAACAGTTTGTCATCCAATTTTTTTCTGCAAGACTGGTCATAACTCTTTAAAGTCAGTTACATAAAAAGGTAGACTGGTCTGATTTGAATCCAAAAAGTAAGACTGATTATCATTTGGCTGACCAGCTTCTGGTTTATTTCACCTGTGAATATAAGCATGAACACAATACAGTAGATGTGCAGCAGTCTATACACAGAGCTCAGCAGCATTTCTCCATCATGCACTGAGCACACGAAGATCCATATTTGACTGTTAATGTAATGTCTAAATGTAATGATTTTGCTAAAGCTGCAGGAGGTGATGGAGGATCCGGATGTGAATCACTGAAGTGTAGCTTCGAGACTGAAGGAGGTCAGTGAATGTTTGATGAGGACAGACGGAGGGTAGATGCTCATCTCAAACTCTGACCCCATGTCTCGCTCAGTGGCTCAGATCCACACAAGACGCCTTCATCTTTTTAATGGGTTTTGGAGGAACATGGCGCTGTGACTGCTGACTCAAAGAGAAGCGCCAGATGCGAAGGTCTCGTCGTCCTCCAGCGTGTCTGATCTCTTCTTCTCTTTAACGGCTGTGACAGCACAGCGCTCAGAACGTCTCCTCACTTCATCTCCAGGTGTTCATGCTCAGATGATTGCATGACACTGAAACAGTGCTGTTTATGAATTCACATCCGCTGTCTTTGCTCTTGTTTGAGACTTTGAAAGAGACCACAAAGCTTTGCATGAGGCGTTTCCCTGAAATACTTTTTACTGCAAACATATAAGGTACCTTTAGAAAGGAAGGAGTAGAATTATGATTAAACAGGCCTGGACTCATACACATAGTGTGTATTTAAAGAAATAGTTCATCCAAAAATGAAGGTTAGCTGAAAACATCCTCACCATCAGGCCATCCGAGATTTAGCCGAGTTTGTTTCTTCATCAGATTTGTAGAAATGTGTCACTGCATCACTGTCTCAGCAATGGATGCTCTGCAGTGAATGGGTGCCGTCAGAATGAGAGTCCAAACAGCTGATAAAAACATCACAATAATCCACAAGTAATCCACACCACTCCAGTCCATCAGTTAACATCTGGAGAAGACAAAAGCTGAAACAAATCCATCAAGATGTTTTTAACTCAAATACGAGTCCATAATCCATAATAACTCTTCCTCCAGTGAAAAAGTGCATCTCCTGTTGTCTCTCACATCAAAATCCAGCCACATATTTGTTTAGAGCTGTTTTGCTTTAAACGGTGCTTGATTTGTGCAGATTTCTCTCCTGATTCAGACCAGAACACTTTTTCACTGGAGGAAGAGTTATTATGGATTATGCACACATATTTCAGTTAAAAACATCTTAATGATGGATATGTTTCAGCTTTTGTCTTCTCCAGATGTTAACTGATGGACTGGAGTGCTGTGGATTACTTGTGGATTATTGTGATGTTTTTATCAGCTGTTTGGACTCTCATTCTGACGGCACCCATTCACCGCTTTCTAACGATTATCATCAATTTGATTTCATAGATACTATTTAAACTAAACTGAGCTAGACAATGACATCTCTGAATTCAATAATGAAATGCCTTTAACTGAAAATTGAGTGTTTAATCTTATTATACATTACTGACACTCTGTCCTCTAATTTGATACTGTTAAGTGCTTTGACACAATCTGTATTGTTAAAAGCGCTATATAAATAAAGGTGACTTGACTTGACTTGACTTGACTGCAGAGCATCCATTGCTGAGATAGTGATGCAATGACACAGTTCTACAAATATGATGAAGAAACTTAACTCATCCTGATTTTGCACAGCCCAAGAGTGAACATATTTTCATTTTTTGGTGAACTGTTTCTTTAAGTGCGTACACAACAGTCAAATTAACATTCTGTCTGTTCTTTCTTTGTTTTTCAAACACATCAAGTGTCCAAACTCAAAGCGTCCTGGCCGTTATCACCCAGCGATATGATCCAGAGATGCAGTCTGTCCGTGAGTAATGGCAGCAGATATTAAAGCACAGACGTCATGATGGTGTAATTACGCCAGTCTCAAGGGCAGGGTCTGTGTGAAAGCGCTGCATGACCACGGGCCGCTGTGAGCCGCTAATGGGATCAGTTAAAGGTCCTGCAGTATTAAATGTTTGTGTGATGGAGAGGCAAGCGGCTCATTAATGTGTCACACAGCCAAGACTCAATACGGACCATTCAGACCAGCCTTAATCATCTGTGCCTTTATTCCAAGAAAATGATTTTAGCACATATGCAGTTACTGCAAACTCATGTGCACTTAATATGATAATTTAATCAAATACCAAACAATTTACTTACAATATGGCCAATTGTTTTGTTTATTACAGCCTGTAAGATGCATTAACATGTTCATGGTTGCAATATTAGCAACCAACTCAGATTCATGTCAGTTTTTTTTTTTTTTTTGAAAGAGATTTGCACTTTTATTCATCAAGGACATGTTAAATTGATGATAAGTGCCAGAAAAGACATTTCTAATGTTACAAAAGATTTCTATTTCAAATAAATGCTGAACTTTCTATTCATCTCTGAATCCTGAAAAATAAAATGTATCACCGTTTCAATCAGAAATGTTTCTTGAGCAGTAAATCAGTATATTAGAATGATTTCTGAAGGATCATGTGACACTGAAGACTGGAGTAATGATGCTGAAAATTCAGCTGTGCATCACAGAAATAAATTACAGTTTAACAGATATTCACATAGAAAACAGCTGTTTTACATTCTAATAATATTTCACAATTTGTACTGTATTTTTGATCAAATAAATGCAGTCTTGGTAAGCAGAAGAGACTTCTTAAAAAAAAAAAAACCTCTTGCTAACCCCAAAGTTTTCAATGGCAGTGTAAAGTTTGCTTTCATTCCTTGTTTTTATTCTTGTTTACTTCTGTTAAAATAAAAGTAAAACAGCTGTGGCACAGAAAAATAATTCAAATAAAACCTGTGAAAATGCTCCTATCAGACATTTCAAATTGAAATATTATGGCAATATTTATTAAGACTTTTTTTTTTTTTACATGCTTTTTCTATTATTACTTGTATTTAAACACTGAAAGAGACTGAAGAGACTTGTGGTTTTGCATGTTTGAATTACAAAGCAAGAAAGTGGGAGAGAGCTGATGAAGACTGGCGATCACAGGCATGTTTACTATTGTCCTTTTGCATTATTGACACACTGTTTTTTCCTATTTGATACTGTAAAGCTGCTTTGACACAATCTGTATTGTTAAAAGTGCTATATAAATAAAAATGACAGGGAAGGCAAGCGTACTGTCCATCTGTGAAGCTGCAGTCGGTTTGCGTTGGAATCCGAGCGCTCGTTTGACGGCAGACTGTGAGTTTGTCCACCTCCTGAGACAGATGGTTGCTGGGGGACTCTGATAACAGGACAGCAGGTCAACGCCGAGACTGCGCTCCAACTCAACATGTGTGTTTATCTGTCATGTCCAAATGTCATATTCAAGTGCTGGAGGTTTATTAGCCACAGAATCTGGTGTGAATCGGCGTCATCAGGAAAATATGAGCAGCATCACGCTGACAAACCTGCTGCTTCATTCCCATGCTTGTTAAAGTGCTTCTGAATATGATATGATAAATATGATAACACTGAACCTGCTGGAAAGACTTACAGCATCTCTAACAGTGTGAGCTGCATTGAGAGTCATTATTATTCATCTGTTGTTCTGTTTATATTTATGTTAATATTACTGCTGTTCATACTAATGTGTGATCTCAGCTGGATTTAACAAACTAAAGAAAGTGAAAGCCTGACAGTTTGTATCTGGTTTGTTGGTGGCTTGTGAAGATGGGATGAACGTTTCCCTCGTTTGTGTTTAATTAGGGCTTGTTGTTGCTGTTTTTGGGGTCACAGCGGGGTCTTCTGTGTCTGTTCATCTCTATGCCCTTATCAAAAAAGAAACTATATTTCCTAATATATGAATGATCAATATATTAAAGGACATGACGATATATTAGAAATTATACAGAATAATATATTGTGTATTTATATTACAATATATTGAATAATACATAAGGAATTGCTGCTTTCATAAATTGAAAAATATGTGACAATATTATGTATATCTATAATGTATAGCCTGAATGCACTGTAAGTCACTTTGGATAAAAGCGTCTGCTAAATGCGTAAATGTAAATGTAAATGTAAATGTAAATATTATGTGACCCTGGACCACAAAACCAGTCATAAGGGTCAATCTTTAGATGTTAGGATAGGTCAATATTTGGCTGAGATACAACTATCTGGAATCTGAGGGTGGAAAAAAATCTAAATATTGAGAAAATCGCATTTTAAAGTTGTTCAAATGAAGTTCTTAGCAATGCATATTACTAATCAAAAATTAAGTTTTGATATATTTATGGTAGGAAATTTACAAAATATCTTCATGGAACATGATCTTTACTTACAGTTTTTCTCATTCAATTTGACACATTTCTCTAAACTCAGGTCACTGTTCTCAAAACAGTTAACACAGTGATCTGAACACTTTGTAATTGTCCTAAACAGATTGTACGTTTTCATTCATTTCATACAAATTACAAATCATGCAAATAATTTTCTCAAAACAATGTGCACAAAACTCTCAAATGTTTTCACAATAGTTAATACAACCAACCAATACTTTAAAATAGCTGAAAAATGGTTTTACACAAATCACAAACATTTATGTATCATTTGTCCAAACAACAAACAGAGCTCCGTCATTTGTCATTCTATCAAATGAACATGGTATATTTTCGACTGGCCCTAAACTGATAACTATTCGGTTAATCAGGCACTCAACATAGGAAATACAGTTTTCCTAATTGTTTACACATTTATCACAATTGCTTTAGAGTAATAATAAAAGGGAAAGTATACAAAGAGCAAGAACGAATATGCAAAATAAATAAGTACAAATAAATAAATATAAATTAAAATAAAATAAATATAAAGGGGGGGGGTAATAATGAGGTGTAAGTCTGTATGGTGGTGGAGTGGGTAGGTAAGGGGTGTAATGAGAGAGATGAAGAAGAGCGGAACAGGTCGAAAGAGATTTACATTTACATTTATGCATTTAGCAGACGCTTTTATCCAAAGCGACTTACATTGCATTCAAGTTACAGTTTTTACATTTGATCAGCTCTTGCTTTCCCTGGGAATCGAACCCATGATCTTGGCATTGCTAGCGCCATGCTCTACTATTTGAGCTACAGGAAAGGATGAGCAGATGAGCAGAAAGGGAGATGTGAGAAAAGAGGAGAGGAAAAGGAAAGGGAGAAGAGTAAGAGATGAGTAGAGAGGAGGGCACTGGTGTCGTGGAGAGAGCATGAGGAGAAACTGTAAGAAGACACGGAAAGAGAGGAAGTGGACAACAGGGTGGAAGGAGAGGTAGAAGGTGCGGATGAATTTCAGATGAAATCAGTATTACTCTAACCGACCATGTAAAAAATCATGGCCTCTCTTTTAGAGAAACTTAGGGGGGTAGACTTATAAAGTGCTGTACTATGATTGTTGAAAGTACAGATAGTCCTCCTGGGACAACTTCTGTTATTTACTGTAAATGTCCAAACATTTTTCAGAATTGAAGTTTGAGATCATTCAGGTGGACAATCAAGATTATTTTGAATGGATCAGGATCATTGTTGATATGGCGGTCCAGAACAACACCACGAGCCACTAAGGACGAGGCCTGTGGAGATGTTGAGAGAGGAGCTTGTCAAGCATGGATTCAACCTTCTTACAGTTTTTCTCCTTTGATGCAAGAGCAGCAAATATGTAGTGTAGATAAAATGCAATGAAATTCTCTTCCAGACGTAAATGAAAGGCAAGATCAATAATTCAGGATAATTCATGTATACAGCAAACACATACATGTGTATATATACAGTGGTGGCCAAAATTATTAAAACACTATTTTTACCAGCTAAAAAAGTCACATATACATGACTGTGCAGTAAAAGACTGATCTGTAGTTATCAGAAAAGTTTGTTTGCAGTTCTTGCTGATAAAGTTGGCAAAAACAGATTTTAAGTTTAAAGGGGCAATTAGTTTTTCTCATGGGTGACAGCAGTTTTTATTTTGTTTAGATATACAGAATATATATATAAAACTCCCTGTTGAATAATTGCAATAAACATGTATTTTCATTAGCATATTTGTGCATCTACAGCTGAATGTGTTATATAATCAACAGGGCCGTAGCTGGGGTCTGCGGGGCCCCGGTGCAGATTGTACCCGTGGGCCCTGTTTGAAATTGTTTAATTGTATGCTTGTTCTATTTAGTTATTTGTGCTATTTACACAATATTTAAGTTTTTTTCAAGTTTGTAGGTGTCCAGGTACAGAAACCGAATAATCAAATGTAAAATAGCACCGCAGAGTCTTCACTGTAAAAATGAAATATACAGCCAAACCAAAATTTATTCAGACACATTTCTCACATTATCACAGTGTATTCATTATAGTTTTGAAACTGGTCATAAAATATGACAAGAACTCAGAGTTAAACTGTGTCAGAACAAATTCATCTTGATAATGTCAGATAACTTTGACAGAAAGGTATGTAATGGATTACAATCAACCAGAAATCCAGAAAACTGTTAGTATGACAATATTTACTCAACTATCAATACTTCGTTGACCAATTACCAAGCAATGCTTAATTTTGTTCAGACTGTGGTGTAAAAAGGTATCATTAGAAATTAAAGAAAAAACACTTGAGCAAAACATGCTCAGGTCAAATTGTCTAAATAATTTTTGGTTCCATTTATTTTTTTTTTAATCAATTTTACTTGTAGTCCACTGTATGAAGATTTTTTGGGTAATTCACTGTTTACTTTATTTTGCTATACTCACTTACATAAATGAACTACAGTGTCCTGCACCCTCTAGTAAAAAAAAAAAAAAAAGAAAAAAAATATTATATCTGGTGTCTGAATAATTTTTGGTTTGACTGTGGATTAATTCTTGTAAAAACTACAAAGTAATTCAGTCAAGAGCAGTGAGTGATTTTTTTTTTCCTTTCATTTTCTTGTATTAACATTAAGGACACCGACAGCAGATAGTAAATTAGGTGCGGTCACTTTAAGAGACAATGTATCCATTATAATGATACACATCTAATTTCTTTCCCCACTGTTTACTTTCACTTTAGAAATAACCGACAGTTTTTTCGAGGATGCTCTCCAAGACCGGTATTTTGACTTAATTTTGTATGTATATGTTGGGACAAGAGTAAGAAGAGGCTAATTCGGTGTTGAAGCGCTTTGAGACGCGTCTCTCTGCGTGCGCCCTGTGCGCACAGAACACCGCGCGGGTGCTGAATTGGGCTCTTTCACATCATTTTCTGTTTGCATGTGTAAACTGTGATTTGAATTTGTTCGTTCAGGTGCAGGAGGACGCGAAGGAGAGCTGGGTTCGGTGCTGTCCGTGAGACGCGGCTCTCAGCGCGCGAGTATCAGTTCAGCTTTTCCGCGTCTTGAGTTTGAATGCTTTAAACTCTTTTGAATGTTTAAGTTGGCAAGGCTTAAAAACACGCGCAAACGGTAAGCTTTCGTGACGACGCTCAGTAGTGGCCCATCAACTGTCCTGAGCGTCTTTTTAGGCTGGCTTCAGCCAGTCGTTTGAGATCGCTGGGGGCCCCCTCAGCCGTGGGCCCCTAGAATCGTCACCACCTTTCACCCCACTAGCGACGGCCCTGATAATCAATAGAGAACACACCTATAGATTAGATGTTAATATTTACTTTTAATAAATGCATTACTACAAAAAAATTGCAGTGCTTCATTTTGCAGTAAAGTTGAACTGTTTGATGGCTATGCTAATTGTTTTGAGAACAAGTGTATTGCATTAGAGAAAAGTGTCAAATCGATTGAGAAAAACTGTAATATCCTAATGATTTTTGGCATAAAAGAAAAATCAATAATTTTGACCCATACAATGCATTGTTGGCTATTGCTACAAATATACCTGAGCTACTTATGACTGCTTTTGTGCTTCAGGGTCACAAATACAGTGCCTTGCGAAAGTATTCATACCCCTTCATTTTTTCACATTTTGTTATGTTCCTGCCTTATGTTAAAGTGTTTTTAATTACTTTTTTCCCACATAAATGTATACTCCATACACCATAATTGTAAAGAAAAAAACAGATTTTTAACATCTTTACAAATTTATTAAAAATTAAAAACTTAAATGATTCCATTGCGTAAGTATTTATAACCTTATTTGGGACAGTTGGAATTTAGCTCAGGACCATTCATATTGCTTTTAGATGTTACTACACTTCGAGTGAAGTTAACCTGTGGCAAATTCAATTGAATGGGTATGATTTGGAAAGGCACAGATGTCTTAATAAAAGGTCTGACAGCTGATAATGCATATCAGAGCAAAAACCAAGCCCTGAGGTCAAAAGAAGGCAGGTAAAGCTCAAAAACAGGGTTGCATCAAGCCACACATCTGAGGAAGAGTTCAGAAAAAAATTCTGCTTCACTGAAGGTTCACAGAAGCATGTAGTCTCTGTTACTCTTAATGGAAGAAGTTTGAAACAACCAGGACTCTTCCTAGAGCTGGCCTCCTGGACAAACTGACCAACTGATAGAGAAGGGTCTTGGTTAGACTGGTGACCAAGAACCTGATGGTCACTCTAGTTGATGATCATATGTGGAGACAGAAGAAATCTACAGAAGGACAAACATCACTGCAACACTCCACCGATCTGGGCTTTATGCCGGTGTGGCAAGACTCAATCCTCTCTTCAGTGTAGACACATGAAAGCACTCTTAGAACTTGCAAAAAAAAAAGCACCTAAAGGACCCTCAGACTGTGAGAAACAAGATTCTCTGGTCTGATGAACCTCAATTCTAAGCATCATGTTTGAAGGAAACCAGTTCTGCTCATCACCTGCAGAGTAAAGTGTGCTGGTAGCAGTCTCATGCTGTGGGCTGTTTTTCAGCGGCAGGGACTGAGGGACTCATCAGAGTAGAAGAGAAGCTCAATGCACCAAAATATTGAGATAGCCTTAATGAAAACCCAGTCCAGGGCATTCAAAACCTCAGACTGGGCAGAAGATTCACCTTCCAACAGGACAATGACCCTAAACGCACAGCAAGAGTGGCTTATAGACAACTGAGTGGCCCAGCCACAGCCACAGCCTGAGCTTGAACCCAATCAAATATTTCTGGAGAAACCTGAAAATGTGCGTCTGCCCCCGTCCAACCTGACAGAGCTTGAGAGGTGAAGAGGTGAGGAGAAGAATAGCAGATAATTGCCAAATGCTGATGAGCAAAGCTTGTCGCATCAAACAAAAAAGATTTGAGGCTGTAAAGGTGCTTCAGCTATATATTTAGTTAAGCGTATGAATACTTATGCAATGTTCTTATTTCAGTTTTTTATTTTTAATAAATTTACGAAGTTGTGACAATTCTGTTTTTGCTTTGTCAATATGGTGTACAGAGTGTAGACTGGTGTGGGAAAAAAGTAATTTAAAGCAGTTTAATATAAGGCAGCATCATAAAAAAATGTAAAAAAAATGAAGGGGTATGAATACTTTCGCAAGGCACTGTATTCACTTATATATCACATTATGTGTAATTTTATATTCAGTAGTACACTTTATAATATATAGATGTACATGTGATAAGATATGGTACTGCATATGTAAAAATATATGGAACATATATTTACTCATGCAGTATATATACACATATGGAAATATACGATTCTTACATTTAACAAACATTTATGATATGCATGTTTCATGTTTTAAAATATAGCTAGTTTATAATAGCATAAGCACACCTGCTCACACTAAACACTTAGTGAACAGACTATCACTGTGTTGGAAAGTGCACACAGCCATAACTTTTTAAATAAAATAACATATAATCTTAAAGGTCTTTGGGTCTCTTCTGCACAAACTCACACACACCAGAAACCCTTTTACATTTCAAAACAATACAGCATTAAACACTAACAGATCTCCCTCTATATTAATATTGAGCAAAAACACATATATGTGTGTAAATACATTCACATTTATATGGGAACATCTACAGTATGTGCAATATATACTCAATAACTGTATTCTTGACAGTAGATTTCTTTGTACTAATTGCTCTTGACTATGTTGCTTTCTCCTGTCATCATCTCTCTCACTCCTTTTCCTTATTTTTTATTTTGTCTAGATAACTACTATATTTGTATTTTAGTAGTGATTTTTACTCCCTTTTCTTTGTAGATGTGTATATGTATGTAAGATGCTCTGTTTTTGTTTTTAGGGTGACTTTTTAACATTCTGTAAAGGGTCTACAGATGAGATTAGCCTTTTTGGCTAATTCTGGCACATTTACAGTAATGTGTAAACAAATAAACTAAACTAAACTAAATAAAGGATCAGACGTATTGAATAGTTGATTTATCTTTGTCTTCATTTCTAAATGTATTTGTATGTATCAATATATAGGCATATATTGTCAATGCATACAAGCACTAGTTTCCAATATACGGAAATGTATTATGTAATATATATTATATTTTGCAGTATATTCCCATATATTTTGTTCCTCAAGGGTGGTGATGCTCTGCTCAGAATTTTATATTTTTAAATTTATTATTATTTTTTTTTAGTTAGATGTAGTGTACATTTATGTGTTTTTAAGTATACTCTTCAAAATATAGGTTTCAAACGGGTTTTTGCAGTGATGCCACCTTTTTTGGTTCTAAAAAGACCCTTTCAGTATTCATTTTTCATCATCTAAAGGAACCTTTTTCAACTATAAAGAATTTTTTGTTGAAATTGATGTTAAAGGTTCTTCATGGAACCACAAATGCCAGTAAAAAAAGCTTTATTTTTAAGACTTTGTCACTCTTATCAAACCCTCATTAGTTATTTATTACTAATTCTATCATCTGATAATTATCTAAAAGATGTTGTCCCCTTAAACCATGTCGTTAATTACTTTCTGTTAGTAATCTGTAATGCAGCCATCAACTACTTTGAATTGAAGTCCATTTGATTTGATTTATATCTATAATATGCACCAAATAAATCAGTAAAGATCACATTGAGCATGAATTCAGCCTTTTCCTGTCTGTGTCTCCAGATCCAACGTTCCCTAAAGGAGTGGAAGAAAAGCTTGAGCTCTGAAACATGTAAAACAGACTCAGAAATAAATGAGGTATGTTTCTATAAAGTGTATTTATTACTCAAATGTGTAAGATAATGTTATGAAATGGCCATATAACGTTATAAAGTGACCAAAGGCTAAAACGCATCATATGTATCCCTAAATATACTGATTTTATGTGAATCTTCAGAATGATTCAGATCATGTGACCCTTCACCTCCTTCTCTGAAGTTCAAGTGATAATTAAAGCTTGTCGGCGGCCGGAAGAAGTGATGCGATGTCATTCACTGATGTCATCCGTCTCCCTGGCAACAGTGACATCTGCTAATGTGACCTGTCATGGGCGAGAAGATGAAGATGAGGGTGAGTTTAGTCAAAAAAAGCCCGATCAAGCGGTTTAGTTTAGTTATGAATAACTACAGTAGAGGAAACCTGCAGTTATTGACTAAAAAAGCCTCTCCTCATTAATTTCTTTCCAACACAGACGAAATTAAAAACATACCTATACATACAATTCACTGCAGTTTCCAGCTGAAATGAACACTAGTGGCAGTAAAACATCGACAGCTTTTATTCTCTTTTACACAAATTATGATTACAGGCAAATTATTGATTAATAAAGCCTTATTTTCTTGTGGTTTAGTGCACAATACTATGCTATGAGCTCAAAATACTTCTATCATAGTACATGATTTCTAAACTAATACATTTTGACATTTGCACCACATAAGCAGCTCCATACGTTTGGTTTTTCTGTCGTAGTAAACTTGCTCGCTAGCGCATCCGGTGCAGCACCGCTCTTGCGATGTGAAGCAAGTTCACAGACTTGTAGAAGCAAGATAAAATGGCATGAACTGCTGTAATATTGTGCATAAAACAAACATCATAATAAAGCATTGCCAGAGTCACATTCATATCTTTTGGAGAAATCTGAACACAGTTTTAGCATCAATCGCTGGATATTTCACTTTTAAATGAACAAGAAGCAACGTTAGTTTGTGCAGAAAATTTCCAGCCAGTCGGTTTCTTTCTTAAATGAAGATATTTCAGTGACTGAATATGGAATCTCATCGTATTGCGTGAGAATTATGAAGACTTTTTTAACCTTTGATGTAATGTGACCCATTAAACTGTCTTATCTGCCTCACATATGATATTCCGTTCTGCTGAGCAAATAAAAATAATAATCAAAAGCCTACCAGCAACACAATGCTCTGGGCCTTCAAAGATAGCATTTGACAGCAGGGATTTGTCTTTAAGGGCTTCAGCAAAAGCGCAAAGCAGAAGAATAGAGCAGCGTTTCTAAAATAGAAGCACACCAGGGACACGCCGGGGTTGAGGTCGGGGATTCTGGGATTGTGAATCGCTCAGAGCGCATTTATGTTTGTATTAAAGCCATAAATGATGAGTGTCTGTCCTGTCCGTTTATTCTCAAACGCAGTATAATGCGGCGGCCATGAAAACATTCAAACTTTCCCTTCTCTCTTCACGTGTAATTTCACCTCTTCACGTTTGTGTCATACAGTATTTCCTCTGAGCTGCAGTGTAATATCAGTCATGATGACTCCTCAGATCATGTGTGTTGAGGAGAGTGTGCTGCTGCTTCACTAAGTGAATTAAATGCACCATTTTCACCTAAAACAGCAGTAAAATCACTCTGAAGGAGGAACCTGAACCTCCAGAAGATCACACCCAGTGGCTGCGAGTTTTACATAGAAAAAGTTCAATTTAAAGGTTTTTAAGGTTTTTAATTGTCCAGTAACAAATAAATAAACAGAGAGCAATTGACAGCAGATGCTTAAAAGTAGCTTAATTAATTGTAAAGAGCTGACAACCTTAACAGTCCAACGTCAGACAAGAATTGTCATCATCCTGTGCACATCTGATCCTACACACTGGAAAAAAAAAAAAAAAAAAAAAAAAAAAAAACCTGTAGAAATTGCTAGTAAATTTCACAAATAATTACAAAAAAAAGTAAATTAACACTGAATTAAACATGACATTTCGAAGTAGAAAGAATGAAATATTTTCTTACATTCTCCGATGATCTTTGCTCTACTAACAACTTCAGGTTCACAGTGCAATGCATTTCCTGCATGTTATGAAATGAAAAACTTTGCTGTAAAGATTTTGCATTAATTGCATTTAACAGACGTTTTATCCAAATTGACTTTGCATTCAAGGTATAGATGACTTCAGCATTCCCTGAGAATCCAACCCATGACCTTGTGTTTGAGCTCAAGGAGGTTTCATGAAGCTGCTGTGAATCAGTTGCTCAAGTGTGGTTAGAATCACATTAGTATCACATGTTTGACTATTTTTGGTGGATTTAAATGAATCATAAAAATTATGCTTGAAGTTACAGTTTTTCAAAGATTTTAGACCTATTATGAGTTATATCATGAAGCGTCTGGTTCCTCATGAGCTCGATCTGCTGCTCCTCATATCCAGCTGATTTCAGTGCGAGGACGTTACACACACACACACACACATATTACAGTTTTTTACAATCATTTTTGCACTAATAACAGAACCTTCACGTCATTTTTCAAAACTCTAGACACATAATTCACAATCGATGATCAAAATGCACATTTTTCAAAACACTTAACACTTTTTCCAAATGCTTGGATACAATACACATGAGCCAAAGATCTTTTGTTCATTGAATTAAAATCACCGGTTCAAAATGACACAACTTAACATCAAAGTATTACTATTTCAAAATACAACTCACACATTACATCTGAATTGAGTGTCTATTCATTTCATTACAATGATCTAACTATCAATTGATACAGCTGCTCAAAATGCTAAGTAACTGTTGCATTAGTCTTGAAGCATAGTTTTTATGGAAAATGATG
>CM077222.1:307500-402500 GCA_039654775.1 Spinibarbus caldwelli | reverse complement strand
CAGTCATTATTCAGCTGAGATCATGTTATGAGAGTTTTAATGGTTCGGATTGAATATAGCCTGAGGGAAAGGCTGATTATGTGACTGTTTGTTCAGACGTGGGATGTCGTCAGATGTTATTGATGTTGTTCTCTGGATCTCCTGCTGGAGAACATGAGGAACAGGTTTAGTTCATGAAGCTCCAGTGATGCTGAGAGTCAGTCTCACATTCATCTGCATTAATCACTCAGATCATCTCTATCATTTGCAATAATTAAACTGTTTATAAAATTTAAAAAAAAAAATAAAAAAAAGCAAAACTGGATTGGTGAAATTCACTGCAAAAAAAAAAAAAAAAGTGAAAGTTTTCTCCTTCAGTTGAAACTATAAACTGTCTTGTTTTCCAGTAAAAATATCTAAACATCCATAAATCAAGATACATTTACTGGAGATGATATCAGATATTAAGTTGTGTTTTCTGAAAAATGTGTCAAAATTAAGTGAGAACAAGAATAATTATCTACAAGTGGGGTCTTGTTTTCCACTTAATTTAACTTGCTCACTGGCAGATCATTTTTCCAACAAAAACTCGCTTACTTTTGATACGTTTTTCAAAAAGGTTCATTAAAGTTATTTTGCATCTCCAGTAAATGTATCTTGATTTATGGATGTTTAGATATTTGTACTGGAAAACAAATAAAAAATACTGAGGAAGAAAAGATTTTTTGTTGTTTTTATTGGCTCTGACCATCTGAATGAAGATCATCTAAAGATCAATGAAGTATTTTCAATTACAGGCATCTGGCATTCACTTCACATGAATGTACAGATGTGTTGTGTTTGCTGAGTTTCTCAGTGAGTTTCTCTCTGCGTGTGTGTTTGTGTGAAACTCGTTCACTGTCGGTCTCTTCACTCTATAGAGAGATCTGACAGAAGGTGTGTCACACCAGACTTACATTCATTTCAATGTGAGTAGAACAGAATAGAAAGGAAACGTGTGTAGAAGTTCTGTGAGCTCTGAATTCACTGAGTGAAAAGACATTTGATCAACAGAGGACATTCAAACTTCAGTGATCTCTTACCTCTAATACATTTCACATATTAAGAACAACCTATAAATACTGAAAATTAAATGGAAGCTGAATTGAGTAATAAAATGCGTTTCATTAAACTAGATGTCAAAGTAACACAAATTCATCTTTTGCAGTTCACCATTTAGCATCCTAAATGTAACTAGAGTATCTAATATATGCTAATATTTTATTATTTGTTATTGTAAATGCATTCAAAACTTGGACATTTACAGTTTTTTCAGCTGCTTGCACACATTTCCAACACGTTGCCTCTCTTTTTCAAAACTTTAAACAGAAATTAAGAATTGCACACATAACATACAAAATGTCTTCACATCTCTTGCAAAAGGTGTTTGCAAATGCTTGCTTTTGAGATGTGTTTGTGATATTTTGAATGTAGTGCTTCATTTTGCAAGAGATGTGAGGCATTTTGTATGTTGTGTGTGCAATTCTTGGATTTCTGTTTAAAGTTTTGAAAAAGAGAGGCAACGTGTTGGAAATGTGTGCAAGCAGTTGAAAGAAACTGTAATGTGTCTTATGTAACGCAGGGCTTTCTGAGGGTGTGGACAGAATCCAGGTGAGTCACAGAAATACAGCAGAGGTTCACAAAACTAATGCTACATCATGTGATCAACTCTTTCCTCGATCACAGGTCAGGCCCTGACAGTGTGTCGCAGCCAAAGTTTGGATCGCATGATGTAGAGTCACTTTCACAGATGATCTCGTACTGTGCTGATAGAGAATAAATGCATTAAATGCTGAATTTCTGTCATTGTCTCCTCCTCACAGCGTCCCTGAGCCGGACGTGACAGTGATGGACAGCCGTCTCACCGCAGGCCTGAATGCAGCTTGACGTCTGGTGGCAGAATCAGCATGTCGCTTACACTTCGCAGTGACGGGCCAGTTATCCGCGCTCCCGCAGGCCGCCCCGGACAGGTAACGCTGACCACAGAGATCCGGAGCAGAGCTGGGAACAGCACAGATTGTGTTTTTATATTGATTGATCATCTAGGATCTTATGCTCCTTGACGCCTGTTTATGAAGGTAATAATCATCAGACGTTCTCATGAAGATTTGCACACAGTACTAATGCATAGAGTATGAATATAGTCATAAGTTCATAAAACTGCAAGATATTTATCATAAAAAATAAAGAGAAATCATAAAATGCATTTCGGTTTTTTTTTTTTTTTTTTTTTTTTAGTTTTTTTCAGCTGCTTCCACAAAAAATCTTTACTTGTCACACAGTTTCTGAAAGCTGACACTCAAACAGCAGAAGCACACACTAAATCTGCAAAACCATACACTAATGCTCAGCCTTTGACTCAGTTTCATAAAACACTTTTTGCAAAACACAACACACAATTCTCTATGTAACACAAAAATCTAGTAGGCATTACAGTTTTTTACAATTGCTTACACTCTATAATTAAAAATAACACACAGTTAGTGAAACCTTACACTCAAGGAGCAAAACCTCAGTCCAGATCTGCAGAACTATAAGCACACTCTCAGCCTCACACTTTTTGAAAAACGCTACACACATTGTTTTGCAAGACACTAAACACACTTCTTTACATTAGACACAGAAATCTAACATGATGTCACTTCTTTGCCATTTCAAGACACTGCTTTCCAAAATACCACACCTATAAACTAATTGATCAAACACAGCCCTCAGGTGTGCAGACACTTAGGTGCTTAACTGTAAACTCAACAATCAGGTGCAAGCTCTATAAAAAGGCAAAATATGAGTTTATGTGTCTTCAAAAATGGAAGGCAATGTTGCCGTAAGAGGGAGAGGGAGAAACATCGTTGGCCACAGAGCTATTTTGAATGTCCCGAGTCAACGTGGTGGTAACATCACAATATATGCTGCAATCATGCAGAATGGGGTCTTCCACCAGCATGCCAACTTAGGCCCTTACAACACAGCCCACATATTCACATTTTTAGACAGACTACACAATATTGTCACAGCAGAAGACCAAATGGATGTCATCTGGGACAATGTATCTTTCCACTGATCTGCTGTGCTCCAAAACTGGTTTCATAAACGTCCACAATTTTCACTCCAATACCTCCCACCATACTCTCCCTTCCCCTTTTCTTCTTTTTTTTTTTTTTTGGCATGGCGTTGGATGGTTTACGATCTCCAGCCCTTTGTCAGGATATCCCTCATTCAAGCCATGGAGGAGGCCTGTAAGAATGGATTCGCCACTCAAGAAGATTCTTCCCTCACTGTCCTGCGAGAGAGGATGTGGACAAAGTGCTATGGCCAGATTCAGTGAAGAGATGATGTTGAGGGGTTTTTTTTTTTATTATTTTTTTTTATTTTTTATGCTTTCTTTTTCTCTCCACAAATCTTTTTGTTGTTTATGTTGTATATTGCATTTAGAATATGTTCTGATTTTCAGTGCAATATGCAACCTTTGGAAATGCATGAATGTATTGACTGATTTTACAATGTGGAGAAATAAATATTTTCATCAATGTACAGTGCTGGTCTTGTGTGTTGTGTTTGGTCAATCATGTACTGTACTCTAACTATTTCTGAAAAAAATCAAACCCAGACTAATATATCAGTAGAAAAATTTTAAAAACAAGGCTCTTTTTGTCAAAACACAACAATGTTACATGTGTTAAAGTTTGAGCACCACAGTGTGTAAGTGGTTCAAACAGAATCAGGTTTTATGAACCATGTGTGTGCCATACGGTGCCAAAATTGGGTTTTGTTAAATTATTGTGAAGTTTTGAATGAAGTGCTTCATTTTGCAAAAGATCTGATGTGTTCTGATACTTGTGTGTCTGGATTTGTGAATTGTGTGTTGTGTTTTGATAAAAAGAGCCTTGTTTTTAAAATCATGCTTAAGCAATCGTAAAAAACTGTAATATTATGGCAAAGGTGTTTGCAATGTTTGCTTTTGAGATGTGTTTGTGATATTTTGAATGAAGTGCTTCATTTTGCAAGAGATGTGAGGCGTTTTGCATTTTGTGTGTGCAGTTCTTGGATTTGTGCGTAAAGTTTTGAAAAAAAGAGGCAACGTTTTGAAAATGTGTGTAAGCAGCTGAAAAACTATTTATTCCTGCCCTTCACATGACAGAAACCTCCATCTATTCCACACACAGTAATGAACCGACACTCATGATCCTCTCACTTCTGATGCTGTTTCTTCTGATGCCGTGTTTCTTCTGATGCTGTGTTTTTCTGATGCCGTTTCTTCTGATGCTGTGTTTCTTCTGATGCTGTTTCTTCTGATGCTGTGTTTTTCTGATGCTGTTTCTTCTGATGCTGTGTTTTACTGATGCCGTTTCTTCTGATGCTGTGTTTCTTCTGATGCTGTGTTTTTCTGATGCTGTTTCTTCTGATGCTGTGTTTTTTCTGATGCCGTTTCTTCTGATGCTGTGTTTTTTCTGATGCCGTTTCTTCTGATGCTGTGTTTCTTCTGATGCTGTGTTTTTCTGATGCTGTTTCTTCTGATGCTGTGTTTTTACTGATGCTGTTTCTTCTGATGCTGTGTTTTTCTGATGCTGTTTTGTGATGGTTGTTGGGAATTTTCTGTTCTGTCCAGTGTTCTTCAGCTCTTCTGGTTTTTCATCAGCATCTGGATCCTCTCCAGTAGTGACTGTATGATGTTTTTCACGTTGAGAACAACTGAGAGACTCAAACACAATTATTACAAAAAACACAAACATTGACTGATGCTCAGGCATGAGCCAGGAGGACAGAACCTTTCCAACAGAATGATCGGTGCAAAGAGTTTTATTCTGTGTAGGGGGAAATATGTAAATATGTAGCTTCTGAAGGGCAGTGAAAAAAAAGGATATTTGTATAAATTCTGCAAGAGGTTTAACTTTAGGACACAGAATTGTTTTAAAACACATTTTTAGACTAAAGAGGTTATACACAAATACAGATTTGTGTGTGTGTGTGTTTATTAGTGAGTGAGTGAGTGAGTGTGTGTGTGTGTTTTTATTAGTGAGTGAGTGAGTGAGTGAGTGAGTGTGTGTGCGTGTGTTTTTATTAGTGAGTGAGTGAGTGAGTGAGTGTGTGTGTGTGTGTGTGTGTGTGTGTTTATTAGTGAGTGAGTGAGTGTGTGTGTGTGTGTGTGTGTGTTTATTAGTGAGTGAGTGAGTGTGTGTGTGTGTGTGTGTGTGTTTTTATTAGTGAGTGAGTGTGTGTGTGTTTATTAGTGAGTGAGTGAGTGAGTGAGTGTGTGTGTGTGTTTATTAGTGAGTGAGTGAGTGAGTGTGTGTGTGTGTGTGTGTTTTTATTAGTGAGTGAGTGAGTGTGTGTGTGTGTGTGTGTGTGTGTGTGTGTTTATTAGTGAGTGAGTGAGTGAGTGTGTGTGTGTGTTTTTATTAGTGAGTGAGTGAGTGTGTGTGTGTGTGTGTGTTTATTAGTGAGTGAGTGAGTGTGTGTGTGTTTATATATATTGCTCCACCAACATTCCAAGAAATGTCTTTAAAAAAAATTTTTTTTCTCCCAAAAAAGCAAAATCACATTTTCCTTACAGTAAAGAGACAGTTTGTGATTTCTGCCCTTCATTGTCTTTTGTTTTTTCTGAACTCTCCTCTGCTCCTCACCTCATTTCCAGCTCACTTTCATTATACACGTTTCATCCAGACTGTTACAGAAATGCACTGAAGTTTGTGTGCATCTTTCTAGTATCTCCAGAGGACAGAGAGCTTTACATAAATCTCTGACATCAGCAGTGCTATAGCTGCGTCCAACAAACCTCTGTCTGATCACTGGAGCACATCTGGCCTTGTTTGTCACAACACTATAGCAACATCACAACAAACAGCAGAGCAGGTTCAAACAAATTGAAGATATTCTAGAATTAAGACGGAAACGTTCATCTGTCTGTCTGTGTCAGTCACATTAGAGACGCTTCCATCACGTTGAGTTTAATCCGGTCCACGCTCGTCTCCAGACTGATGTTTTTGGATTTATATGAGAGGCTTATTCAAATTTCATACAGCAGCCTGAAAATAAAGGCTGGCAGGAGAAGCCCGGACGGATGGGAGAGGATGAGGACGGCGTATCGTTTGCATTAAACAGCCGTTAATTAGTGCGCTAACGGGCGGGAGCTCCTGCTGAATTAACTCTCTATCTGTTACGATGTTTTTAATTAGAATTCAAATGCACGGCAGCTGAATGTATTCCTGAGTTGAGAACTGAAGCTTATGATGAGGCCTGTGACAATGAACCCTAACATAGGGCTGAACCTGCTTTTTACACACTAAACTAGTCATTACAAACACATACTTTTTCATGTGACATTTATTTTATTTGCCTAGTAGAGAAACCTCGATTAATATTATCTATGAATATTTTACAATACAATATTTCAGTTCACAAATACAAGAAGAAAATTTGTTCCAGCTGTAGTCGTCACCTTTGTTTCTATAGCGCTTTATACAATACAGATTGTGTAAAAGCAGCTTTACAGTATTAAACAGGAAACTAGTGTCGATAGCGCAAGAGGGTGATAGTACACAGTCCGTTTTTCAGGTAAAGTCAGTTCAATATTGCCAGAATTTAAGAAATTAACTTAACTTAGCAAGCCAAACCCATGTAAGTAGTTATAACATCTTTAAAGCTCTAAGGCCTAACTTACTCATTTCAAATGTTAAAAATGCCTTAAGAGAAAAAGATATCATTCTACATACACTACCAGTCAAAAGTTTTTGAACGGTAAGGTTTTTAATGTTTTAAAGAAGTCTCTTCTAGTAAAAGCATTTCAAAATTGTACTGTTTTTGCTGTACTTTGGATCAAATAAATGCAGGCTTGGTGAGCAGAAGAGACTTCTTTTAAAAAAAAAAAAAAATCTTGTTCAAAAACTGGTAGTTTTGACTGGTAGTGTAAATAATTTGACTTCAGCTCTTCATTTAATTTCAGCTCTTCGTTATATAATGAATAGCAGAACACCTAAGAGTTCATCACTCTGAACAATTAAGATTAAGCATTCATAGTAGATACAGTTCATCTCTAAAACATTTAACAACAGATTTAAATGACAACAACATTGAGCAATTAAAAACCAGCTGACTGTACCGCTGTAAAAACAAAACAAATAACACTGGGTCAGTCAGTCAGTGAGTAACTCGCTCATTCACATACTCATCAGTCAATTACAAACATCTTCAACAAATAAAAACCTAACTTCGTTGGCTTTTTAGGTATAATCAAACTGGCTGTACATGTCATTTCAACTTGAATTATTTTAAACTGACTTTAAACAATCGAGATGAATCTCATATAACATAAAAATGAAGTTGAAATTGGTTCAATTATTCTGATGAGCTAAAATAATGAAAAAACATATTTTACCATGATTTATAGAGCACATCAATAAATCACTCTTGTACAGTTGACACACTGTGTAGCCACTCAACTCACTAAACTGTACAATAACACTGAACTTATGAAATGCTGTCATTTTTAGAGCACATACTGAAGATCACAAACAAAGTTCAGTTTTATGTTTATAAAAGGACAAGCTGTTCAATGTTAAAGCGAGAGGGAGAAGTCAAATTCTTACTTGTAAAACTAGAGTTTGTTCAATATCTTGCCCAATTTTCCCCAGCTTATAAGGACACTATTATGCATATGTAAGCAAAAGTCACCTTATTTCTTATTTTTTCACTTGCATTTTTCACAGTTTCACTGGCTATTTGTAAGAAATAGTCGGCAGTCTATATAGTGTTGTATTGAGTAATGAGTGAGCCGTATCCGCTCCGAGCACAGCCGACTCTTGTTATGTGCATGAGTTTATGTGAGAACAGATTCGGCCATCAGAATTGACACAAAACAAGTAAGTAAGAGTGTGTGTGTGTGTGTGTGTGTGTGCGCTCGGCCTGTTGTTCATCTGCCAAACGTCAGTGTTTGAGAGCATCAGGACACACTTCGACACGCTGAACAAAAGAGAGTATTTTTAGAGCAGCTTTCTTCTATAAATGGACAGGTTTTGTTTAGACGGCTGAATAGTTAATCTGTGAACAGCAGGAGTTAGTCATCGACCAGCGCTGGATGATTTTACGACAACACGATCGTGTGTTTGTTGTTTCATATCACTGTGAATACTGTGCATTCATTATTTTAGCTAAAAGATCATCAAATGTGAATTCTCTAAATTCAAACAAAGGGTTCAGTTTAAAATATGGTTGATATTAATTTCAACATCCATTTAAAATCAAAACTACAAAAAGGTTGGACTGCTTGTGTGTACATCACATTTGTGATTGAAATGTATAAAAATACTTCAGTAAACACCTGGACTAACCCATCCATAATCCGAAACATTACAGTTTTTTTTCAACTGCTTACACAGATTTTCAAAACTTTGCCTCTTTTTTTTTGTAAACTTTACACACAAATCCAAGAATTGCAAACATAAAATGCAAAAGCCTCACATCTCTTGCAAAATGAAGCATTGCATTCAAAATATCACAAACACATCTCAAAAGCAAACATTTGCAAAAACCTCTGCCATAATATTAATTCCTGTTAGATTTTTATTTTACATAGAGAATTGCGTTGTGTTTTGCAAAATGAAATTGAAAACCGAGTCAAAGGCTGATAATTAGTGTATGGTTTTGCAGATTTGGTGTGTGCTTCTGCTGTTTGAGTGACAGCTTTCAGAAACTGTGTGACAAGTAAAGATTTAGTGTGTAAGCAGTTGAAAAAAAAAAAGACTATAAACTCACAATGCATAATGCATGCTAACTTTAAAACTGTTAGTTTGAGTTGTTGCTGATGTCTAATGTGGCTGTAATGATCATTTTCTGTTGAGTTTTGTCAAATGAGTCAAACTTTGTCAGATGTTGTGAGTTCTTTGCGCTGGTATCCACAGCATGCCGCTCTCTCCATGAGCAGGCGGTGTGACAGCGATCTTACGTAACCTTTTCCATATGTGTAATAGTCACTACGGCCTCCAAACCCACGCCAGTGCTGCATATGCAAGACATTAACTGCTGGTCGTAAGCCATTCAATTAAAGAGGAAAAAACCTTTCAGATCATCTCAAAAGAAAGAACGGTGCATCTTCTCCGAGCACATAAACCGCAACTGAACAACCAACAGTTTCTTAAGAACAGAAACAGTGTCGCATGTAATGAAACAGTTAATTAAGTTGCTTGTATTTTCTCTTTTTCTTTTGTGTATTAAAGGTTTGAAACTTCTGAAGAGACGAGGAGATCCTGAGGATCCGGACCAGAAATACTTTCAGGAGAATGAATGTGTGAAGGAGCGTCTCACAGAGTCAGAAAACATGACGTGATCTCTCACTCACACACACTTACACACACACTCACACACACACACCTCTGTGAAGCATGAGATTTATGCAGATGCTGCAGACGGTCAGACAGGTGATGTGCTGTCAGTCTGAATCACTGCATCTGTAAGATCAGCGCTGATTGTTTTTGTCAGTGGACAGCATAACACAAGATCTGAATGTCATTCATTAGATCACAAAATACCAAATCAAGCCTCATGTAGTGCTGAAGATAAAGACAGCAGTGCTGTGTTTGTTTGCGGTCAGTGGATAATGCTGACAGTTCTGATGTTTTTAATGAACAGAAAAGGTCCTGCAGACGCTGGATCTGATCAATCACATTCACACACGTACGTTACGTGTGTTGTTTGGGCTCTTTGCTGCTGTTGCATTTGACTTGATTAGTCAGGGTTTAAAAGACACTTAATATTCAGTAATACTATTGATTTAACTGCACCGGATGAGAACAAAACTAGAACTGAACTGATCTGAATAATAACACTATTGTCTTCTGTAGAGCTGCTTTACAGCTGAAATAGAGTTTGCCTCACATTTGATGAGGTTTGCTTCATTAAATCAATCTGTGCGTATAAAGTGCTATAGAAATACAAGTGACTTGACTTGTGCTCAGTTGTGCAGCAAGTTGTGCTGCTTGAGGAAGACATTCAGGATTGAAATCTCAAGATAAGGTGATTCATCAATGAGTAAATGAGAATAACCCTCAGTAATGTTCTTTGACAGATTGTGTTTTCGTCGAGCTTCTTCACTGTCGTGTGTCTTTTGTGAAAGCAAACACGTATTTACACTAACAGCGGTATACAATCTGCTCCTTCTAATGGAGAAATTAGTAGAATGAAGTTACGTAACTTTATAACCATTTTGTCATTTCATAAAGCCAGGAGTGCTGGTGTCCATGACAACCACGAAAACACAGGCAAACATTTCCCTCCGAAAGAAAAAAGAAAGAAAATGGAAGGAGAGAAAGAAGCAGGATCATGAGGACGACTTTGTCTCTCAAGGGCAGAACAACGGCGAACGCTCGCGTGTGTTTCCCGATGTTTGCAACGAACGCAAGAGAAGAACAGAGAAAACAGAGCAGCTCTAAATGTCTGTATGAACAGGTTCAGGGTCAGTGAGGTGGATCACACAAAGCCTGCTGGATGCTCGTTTTTTCTCGTCTTCCATCTCTCTGTGTCTCTTCTGCTTTTGATTCTGTGTCGGAATGATGTGGAAGTGCCTGAGGCTGAACCGAGAACAAACGATGATAAACAAACCATTAAAGAGAGAGAGTGTGTGTGTAATAAGGGTCAAAATGAGACCAATGTGTTTCTTCAGTCTCACCACAGAAACAGGGTCTGTTCCTCAAGTATATGAGTTCAGAAGACTTGACAGTGATATTTATATGGAGCTCAACAGCATCTGTCCTCATGCACTCACACTGTATGTAAAAGAGGGTTTCACTTTATTTCGATAGTCCACTCTAGACATTCAGCTACTTTGCAACGTCAACTCTAATTTATTTACAGCTACATGTCAATTAACTCTCATTAACTTACAACTACATGATTGCAACTAAAGGTCATTTCACACCGAGTCCAAAATTTTCGTATGCGTTTTTTCGTATCCATTATCCTAAAATTGTCACACACAGAAACCTTGCACACTATTAATTATTCCGTTGCGAAAAAAATTTGCAAAAAAGTACTAAATGGAGTCTTCAAGCAGTGAGGATGATGTTGTTGTCTTCTCACTTCTTAAAAAGAGAAAAAGATAGGAAATATTGGGTCCATCCAATCCTGAGATATAGAGAGGAGAGAGCTCCTCTCCTTATTAAGAAGCAACGGCATTATCACGAGCGATTCAAAGTTTACTTCAGGATGTCAGTGGCTCAGTTTGATGCTTTGCTGGCGATACTAGACCCAAAGACGACCACCAATTTATGTGAACTCAGTCTGCAAGGATCTTTACAGTGCTTTGTGCTGCGAGACGAAGTGGATCAACTTGACAATCGGCATTCTGGATTTTGGTTCGCTTGTACGGTGGCTCTGAATTGTCAAAACACCTCTCAAAATGCTTGCTACGGATGCGAAAAACGCAGAAAATTGAACCCGATCTGAACAAAAGTTTCAGTGGCAATGTGTAAACTTAACTGACACAGCATGAGGTTGTATTTTTTTTTCAACGTGTGAAAACAGTGTGCAATGGCCACCATGGCAATGGTGCAATAACTACGTCAACTAACTCTCATTAATTTACAACTACATGGCAACTAACTTTCATTAATTTAAAACTACATGTCAATAAACTCATTACTTTGCAACTGTCACATTTAGCTAGTGTCAATGAACACGCAGAAGATGATGAAGATTTAATTAAGAACATTAAGAATAGTCGTTAATTAAGCCACACAATAAAGGTAAATCCACATAGGATGGCTAGTGGCACACATAGACATTAACAATACCTGACAAAACTAGAACTGACCAGACAGGAACTTAAATACACACAGCAAACGAGGATAATTAACAAGACACAGCTGAACATAATGAACTCAGATCAGTGACCATGACAACAAACTACACAGTGAAAACAGTGCAAACAAAGTCCAAACAGAGACAAGGGGCTCGTTTCAATAAGGAGGTTCAACCAACTCTGAGCTGACTTACCCTGAGATGGGAAACTTTGAGTTCTTTATCACTGTTATAATATCAGAGGTGAAAACTGTAAATTATTGAACTAATATTCATTTTAATGGTATACCACGGCTAAAAATAAAAAATAAAATAAAAAAAGAACATGGCAGCAGCTAAAAATTAAGTATAAAAACAATTCAATCAAGGTAAAGCTTTAAGTATGAAATGTTCATGGGTGTAGGCTACTGTCAGGATTATGGACCTGTCTGTGTGTTTTTCCCTCATGTTGATTGTTAATTGGTTTCCAGGTGTGTCTCCTTAGTTCCTTGATTGTCCTGTCTTTAAAAGCCCCAGTCCATTCAGTTAATGTTTGTCGGTCCTTGAACGTCATCCCTTGTGTTCCTGTGTATCATTCGTGTTTGGATTATTAAAGACTCTGTTTTTGCATTACTCCTCGCTTCCAGGTGAATTGTGACAGCTACATGACTTTACAAACATTTGACATTAAATATCATTCAGTGTCTATTTTCTTTTTCCACATAGTCTAACGCTCTTTTCACATAATTAAATATTCTCTAAGCCCACCTGTTAGGCCTACATTTCTCAATTAGAGTAATGAAATTAACAACTGACTTGTCCTCAGTCAACAGCAAGAACCTGCACCAGCACCACTGACAGATGAATAGGAGATGGTCAAATAGGCCTACTGGAAGAACTTTAAAATCCAAAAGTAAAAAAAAAAAAAAAAAAAAATTGCTTTTGTATTTGTAGGAAATAAAGATGACCAAATGAACTGTGAATAATTTGTTGATTTAGCAGCTGTGGTGGTGGTGATCTGGTTTCCTTCCATACAGTAATCAAATTCATTTTCAGAAGGTGCGATGGTGGGAATATACTGTCATCAGTGCATCCAACCACACTGGAAATGCTGAAGGAAATTCTAATTGTTGGGTTACTTCCAGAGAGTGCAGCAAGATGTTAAAGTGAATGTCATTTATCAGATTAGCGACACACACTTTCTTTATCGGTCTGCATACAGCGGCCTTACTAATGTGCTCTACATCTCCGATGTTTTATAGAAAACTACCATTTAAATTGGTAATGTATGTGAATATTGCAAAAAAAAAAAAAAAAACCTACGAATTTATGCAGCCTCCTCATCTACAGTTTCCTGTATTAAAAAAAAAAAAAAATGCCATTTTTGTCACTTTGACGGTGTCTGCATGATGAAAATATGCACAATGAATAAATACTTGCACTGCAAAAAAAAAAAAAAAAAAAAAAATTTACAATTTTTGCCGCCTTGTTTCCAGTCAAAATGTTTGAAGATTCTTAAAGAAAAGATTTACCAAAGAAAACCTGCTCCCTACCAGATTAGGTTCACAGAGTAAGTTACCATGGTAACTCAATCTGAGTACAAGTTACCTCTCTTTTACAAACGGGCTTGACCTACTCTGCTTTCTGGGGTTTGACAAACCTCCCATTCTGAAATGGAAAACCCCAGAGTTTCCCCTCATTTCAGGGTTAGCATACTCAGAGTTTTTACTTAACCTCCTTTCTGAAACGGGCCCAAGGTGTGATAACCACATCGACTTACTCATTAATCTGCAACTGTCAACTAACTATAGTTTACAGCTACATGTCAGTTAGATCTCATTAATTACAACTATGTCAACTAACTCTCTACTTTACAACTAATATTAACTTACAGCTATACAGTGGGTATGGAAAGTATTCAGACCCCCTTAAATTTTTCCACTCTTTGTTATATTGCAGCCATTTGCTGAAATCATTTAAAGTTCATTTTTTTTCCTCAATGTACACACAGCACCCCATATTGACAGAAAAACACAGAATTGTTGACATTTTTGCAGATTTATTAAAAAAGAAAAACCTGAAATAAAATCACATGGTCCTAAGTATTCAGACACTTTGCTCAGTATTTAGTAGAAGCACCCTTTTGATCTAATACAACGAGTCTTTTTGGGAAAGATGCAACAAGTTTTTCACACCTGGATTTGGGGATCCTCTGCCATTCCTCCTTGCAGATCCTCTCCAGTTCTGTCAGGTTGGATGGTAAATGTTGGTGGACAGCCATTTTTGGGTCTCTCCAGAGATGCTCAATTGGGTTTAAGTCAGGGCTCTGGCTGGGCCATTCAAGAACAGTCACGGAGTTGTTGTGAAGCCACTCCTTCGTTATTTTAGCTGTGTGCTTAGGGTCATTGTCTTGTTGGAAGGTAAACCTTCGGCCCAGTCTGAGGTCCTGAGCACTCTGGAGAAGGTTTTCGTCCAGGATATCCCTGTACTTGGCCGCATTCATCTTTCCCTCGATTGCAACCAGTCGTCCTGTCCCTGCAGCTGAAAAACACCCCCACAGCATGATGCTGCCACCACCATGCTTCACTGTTGGGACTGTATTGGACAGGTGATGAGCAGTGCCTGGTTTTCTCCACACATACCGCTTAGAATTAAGGCCAAAAAGTTCTATCTTGGTCTCATCAGACCAGAGAATCTTATTTCTCACCATCTTGGAGTCCTTCATGCGGGCTTTCATGTGTCTTGCACTGAGGAGAGGCTTCCGTCGGGCCACTCTGCCATAAAGCCCCGACTGGTGGAGGACTGTAGTGATGGTTGACTTTCTACAACTTTCTCCCATCTCCCGACTGCATCTCTGGAGCTCAGCCACAGTGATCTTTGGGTTCTTCTTTACCTCTCTCACCAAGGCTCTTCTCCCCCGATAGCTCAGTTTGGCCGGACGGCCAGCTCTAGGAAGGGTTCTGGTCGTCCCAAACGTCTTCCATTTAAGGATTATGGAGGCCACTGTGCTGTTAGGAACCTTAAGTGCAGCAGAAATTTTTTTGTAACCTTGGCCAGATCTGTGCCTTGCCACAATTCTGTCTCTGAGCTCTTCAGGCAGTTCCTTTGACCTCATGATTCTCATTTGCTCTGACATGCACTGTGAGCTGTAAGGTCTTATATAGACAGGTGTGTGGCTTTCCTAATCAAGTCCAATCAGTATAATCAAATACAGCTGGACTCACATGAAGGTGTAGAACCATCTCAAGGATGATCAGAAGAAATGGACAGCACCTGAGTTAAATATATGAGTGTCACAGCAAAGGGTACCCACTGTATGTCCTCATTAATTTGCAACTACGTCAACTAACATAATTTACAACTACATGTAAACTAACATAAATTCACAACTAACATAGCAACTAACTCTCATTAATTTACAGCTACATGTCAACTAACAAATTTACAACTACATCAGCTAACGTAAATTTACAATTACGTCAACTAACAAAAATTTACAACTACATCGTAACTAACGTAAATTTACAACTACATGATGACTAAGATGATAAGTAGACGATCTAAGATGGCGCCGCAAATGGCAGCTACTGTGCTTTGCTCTTCAGTGTTTGTACTGTTTTTGTTCGTTTTTCCTGTTTTTTGTTTCTCAAACACCATCAGTTTTACCAGGGATGATCTGCTGAACATTCGGCAGAACACACCACAGAATCTTTTACCGGTTTTTGATTATTCGGACGTTTTGCTGGACATTGTTGTTGGCGGAGCCGTAGCTCTGGTCAAGCGCTTCAGGACGCGCAGACGGGGGAAGCGAGCCGGCGCGCTCGTGAAGCTCAGACAGCGTGGATTTAGAACGGCGTTGCCTAGCATCCATCTGGCGAATCTCCGCTCTCTACCCAACAAAACAGACGAACTCCTTCTGCTCTCCCGGACAAACAGGGACTTTTCAAACTCTGCTGCTCTGTGTTTCACGGAAACCTGGCTGAACGACGCCATTCCGGACAGCGCGTTACATCTTCCGAGCTTTCAGCTGTTTAGAGCGGATCGGGAGGCAGAATCAACGGGGAAATCACGCGGCGGCGGGACGTGCTTTTACATCAATGAGAGGTGGTATACAGATGTAACTGTGTTAAAGAAGATGTGCTGTTCTGATCTAGAAACGCTCTTCATTAACTGCAAGCCTTTCTACTCGCCGCGGGAGATTCACTCGTTCATTCTCGTGAGTGTTTACATTCCTCCGCAAGCGCACGTGAGCTCAGCTTTACAGAAACTCGCTGATATGATCACAGAGACTGAGCAACAACACCCGGACTCTGTTTTAATCATTCTCGGGGACTTTAATAAAGCAAATCTCTCCCGTGAACTGCCAAAATACAGACAGCATGTTACATGTCCCACCAGAGACAGTAATATATTGGATCACTGTTACACAGCGATAAAGGACGCATATCACTCTGTTCCACGAGCAGCTTTAGGACTCTCTGATCACTGTTTGGTTCATCTTATACCGACCTACAGGCAAAAACTCAAATCTGGAAAACCTGTATTAAGAACTGTTAAAAGATGGACTAATGAAACAGAGTGGGATTTACAAGCCTGTTTCGACCTTACTGATTGGACTGTTTTTGAATCTGCCGCAAATGATCTGGATGAGCTCACAGAGACTGTAACATCTTACATCAGTTTCTGTGAGGATGTGTGCATTCCTACCAAGACTCATCTAACTTACAACAACGACAAACCATGGTTCACTGCAAAACTCAGACAGCTCCGTCAGGCCAAAGAAGATGCTTACAGAAAGGGGGATAAAGTCTTGTATAAACAGGCCAAATACACACTGGAAAAGGAGATCAGAGTGGCAAAGAGGAATTATTCCGGCAAGCTAAGGAAAAAATTCTCTTCCAGTGATTCTGCTTCAGTGTGGAAAGGTATGAAAGAAATCACCAGTTACAAGTCACCATCCCCCAGCACTCTGGAGAATCAACACCTGGCAGACGGCCTGAACGAGTTCTATTGCAGGTTTGAAAAAACACCCCACACCCGCCCTGAACACCTCTCCACACAACCATTCACACAACCATTCACACCTCCAGCAACCCCCGTCTCCCCCACACCTGCAATTCAGATCAGCGAAGATGAGGTGCGCCAGGTCTTCAGGAAGAACAAAAGAAGGAAAGCACCAGGCCCAGACGGTGTGTCACCAGCCTGCCTAAAAATCTGTGCTGACCAGCTGGCCCCCATCTTCACACAGATCTTCAACAGATCTCTGGAGCTGTGCGAAGTCCCCTCATGCTTCAAACGCTCCACCATCATCCCCGTCCCAAAGAAACCCAAAATTACTGGACTTAATGACTACAGACCTGTGGCTCTAACATCTGTGGTCATGAAGTCATTTGAAAGACTGGTTTTGGCTTATCTGAAGTCCTCCACTGGACCCTTACTGGACCCCCTGCAGTTTGCCTACAGAGCAAACAGGTCTGTGGATGATGCAGTCAACATGGGACTGCACTTCATCCTGCAGCATCTGGACAGACCAGGGACTTATGTGAGGATCCTGTTCGTAGACTTCAGCTCCGCTTTTAACACCATCATCCCGGACACCCTTCAGAACAAACTAACTCAGCTCTCCGTCCCCACCTCCGTCTGTCAGTGGATCACCAGCTTCCTGACAGACAGGCAGCAGCTAGTGAGGCTGGGAAAATACACATCCAGCACTCGTACGATCAGCACTGGAGCTCCTCAGGGCTGTGTTCTCTCCCCACTGCTCTTCTCCCTGTACACTAACGACTGCACATCTAAAGACCCCTCTGTCAAGCTCCTGAAGTTTGCAGACGACACCACACTGATCGGCCTCATCCAGGACGGTGACGAGTCTGCCTACAGACAGGAGGTTAAGGAGCTGGCTGTCTGGTGCAGTCTTAACAACCTGGAGCTCAACACGCTCAAAACTGTGGAGATGATCGTGGACTTCAGGAGGAACCCCTCTGCACTCCCCCCACTCACCATCATGAACAGCACTGTGACTGCAGTGGAGTCATTCAGATTCCTGGGCACCACCATCTCCCAGGACCTGAAGTGGGACAATCACATAGACTCCATTGTGAAAAAGGCCCAGCAGAGGTTGTACTTCCTTCGCCAGCTGAGGAAGTTCAACCTGCCACAGGACTTGCTGAATCAGTTCTACTCCGCCATCATTGAATCCGTCCTCTGCACTTCAATAACTGTCTGGTTCAGCTCAGCTACCAAATCTGACCTCAGAAGACTACAGAGGGTAGTCCGGACTGCTGAGCGAATCATTGGTACAACCCTCCCCACTCTCCAAGAACTGTACTCATCCAGAGTGAGCAAAAGGGCTGGCAAAATCACTCTGGACCCCTCACATCCAGCTCACTCCCTCTTTGAACTGTTACCGTCTGGTCGACGCTACAGAGCTCTGAGCACCAGAACGACCAGACACAGGAACAGTTTCTTCCCTCAGGCAATCCATCTCATGAACACTTGACATTAAAAGTGGAACACACAACACTATTATAAATTATTTATTCAACACACATACTTATTTTTTTCATTTCAGATTTGCACATATTGACCTGTACACCATAATTGTCTATATATTGTGTTTTTGCTATTTGTACATTGCCTATTTGTAAATTATTCTTTTATTATCTGTGCCCTGTCCTGTTGCTGTCTTTCTGTTGCACTGTAGAGCTTCTGTCACAAAAACAAATTCCTCGTATGTGTAAGCATACCTGGCCAATAAAGCTCATTCTGATTCTGATTCTGATTCTGATGACTAACATAAATTTATAACTACATGGCAACTAACATTAATTTACAATTACATGGCAACTAATTCTCATTAATTTACAACTACATGTCAACTAATATTAATTTACAACTACATGGCAACTAACATTAATTTGAAACTACATGTCAACTAATATTAATTTACAACTACATGGCAACTAACATTAATTTACAACTACATGTCAACTAATATTAATTTACAACTACATGGAAACTAACATTAATTTACAAGTACATGTCACCTAATTTTTATTAGCTTTTTAGTAGACTGTTAGGTTAGGGTTTGGGTTAGGAGAATAAGTTGACATGTACTTGCAAAGTTACTTATAGTCAGTAGAATTTCCATCAAAATACAGAGCCAGCAGATGTTAAGCAGATTTAGTTAGTAGTATAGTAGACTGCAGTTAGTATAGTTAAAACAATTTCTAAAGTGGACTATCGATATGAAGTGTTATGTAACAGAGCAGCGTGAATGTTCTGCTGAACGACACTGAAGAATGAAAGTCATACGGGTTTGATCAACATGAGGGGGAGCAAATGATGACAGAATCTTTATTTTTGGCTGTTGTTGTAGGACGGAGGTTAATGCGTGATTCCAGCTGCCGCATGTGTCCGTCTCATTCCTCACGCAGCAGGAATTCTGATGTGCTGAAAGAGCTTGTAAGCAGGTACATCTCACCAAAGTGAAGCAAGACTTCTGAAACTTTCTGCTGTGTGTGTGTGTGTGTGTGTGTGTTTACTTCATTTCTCACCTCAGAAGGGATTCTGGCTATTCTCATGCGCTCTTTCTCAGGTTCAGTATGTAGGGAACAGCACTAATGAGTGAAGATCAACATGACTCATCAGCAGCTCTGGGGGAGGAACACCAAACTCATGACAAAACCTCGACGCTGCCAAAACACTCGCGCCCGCCCAGTCCCACAATCACACCACCGACACACACACGTTTTCTTATGAAACACACACATAAAGGCCTCCAATCATTATTACTTCAAAGTCACTGTCGTCATTGGATGAAACTCAGTGGAGGGTGTGAGGCTCATAATCTCACACACACTCGCCACTTGTGTGTATTCTCTCATAAAATCAACAGTATTGCATCGTGCCAAGCGCAGCGTTCATGCACTCTTCTCAGAGGACATTACCATGGCTGTGCCGCCCAAAACAAAAACACAGCTGACGAGCCTGACTGTATGAGCCGTGTGCTGGCGTGCGCGTCAAGTGTGTAAATGCTCCAGGACAGTCCCAGATCAACTCCAGTGCGTTAGTGACGTCTCTCTCTCTCTCTCTCTGTGTGTGTGTGTGTGTGTGTGTGTGTGTGTGTGTTGCAGACTCCTCAGTCTGAGATGGTTTAAAGCTGAAGTGTGTCATTTCAGCATCACAATGCAACTGCAGAAACATCTGGTAAAAGAAATCTCTATTCCATGTGCAGCACACGTGAAGTTCAACATGCTGTAAACTTAAAATAAATTCACTTGTTAAATATCTTTGCTGAAAAGATACGTGAAATATGAAGGCAAATGTTTTACTTAAAGTCAAGTCAAGTCACCATTATTTATATAGCGCTTTTTACAATGCAAATTGTGTCAAAGCAGCTTTACAGTATTAAACGGGGAAATAGTGTGTCGAAATAGTTTGCCATTCTCTTCTGGCCAGACAAAACCAGCAGTTTAAATCTAGGCTGCAGCAGAGTCAGATTGTGCAGAGGACTTAAACATCTTAAACTTAAACATCCTATATGTTCAGAAATAATATAAAATAAGGAAAATGAGAAAATATTTCTTAGCATTCAATTTTAGAGGTCAACTCAAAAACGATTAAAATTTAAAATGACAGACAGTATAACAGCAGTAACAGTAAAGGAAAACAGCAGCAGCTTTCAGTCTGTCAGCATCATGAAACATCAAATATCAGATATACAGTAGCAGTTCTGTACTATTTTTCCATTGCTCTCTACACACACTAGATGGATGTGTTTGTGATATGTTCTATGTTACTCTCCCTCAATGTTTGCTAATATTTTTACTTAAAACCATGATTCCACCTATTAAAAAAATAGGTGCAAAACATTATATTCAAATTAATAAAATCTGAGAAATTGCCCAGCCTTAAATGACAGAAATACACTTTTCACCTTTCCATGACATCACACAACCATCAGTCACTTCATGTCCTCCAACCTTCAGGCAGGCCATGAAATGAATTTCAGATTTTTGGGGGGGTTGTCAAGGTGTTGCTATGCAGTTGTTGGTCCATCAGGTGTATCTGATCGGAGCGCTCTCTTTAACACACACGATTTCACTGATTCTAATAGGCTGATGCATTTCTCTGAGTGTCGTGTTTGTGGGTGTCTGTTTAGCATCAAATGCCTCAATGCATTTCATCATACGAGTGCACTGTGAGGGTTTGCTTCAAACGTCTTGTTTCCGGCGCTGCAATCACACGCCTGTGCCTGCAGTCGCCGGGCCGCTCCCCGCCTGTCTGTCCGCGGGGGTGAATATTGGTGGCGCTTATTAAAATGCCCTCAGAACCTCCATGTCTTCTGACATTCGCTGGGCTCAAGAAATTATTCGCTTCTGACCCACTTTTGTGTTTTTCAGACCTGCGCCCAGACGAGCCGCTGAATGCAAAGCAAGAGAGAGAACTGTGTGTAAAGCTGGAAAATCTCGCTCAAGCTCAATCTAGTGAGAGAATGTCAAGAATCGGCCGCTGAAGGCCTGCAGAGGTCGTGACCCGCTGACGGTCCTGATGAGGAGATGAACATGAAGGTTTGCCGAAATATCATTAGAGTGACACACACACACACACACACGTTAATCTAAACGCCAGTTATTAATACGCTCACACTGTCACCTCCAAAACAGAGCAGCCGGCGCTAATGAATATTTAATTGACATAACACACAGCGTGTCATGCCAATGTTAATATAACACTGATGTGAAGTGCTCACACTAAACTGCATGACCGCACCAATCACAGGAGAGCTGCTTCCACGCGTCTGATGTTGTCAAGTACACAATCTTTCCACTGAGATCATCATATGAACACAAGACGAACCACACTGTCCATCTTCATAAAACTACGTAAGTATCAGTGTTGGGAAGGTTACTTTGGAAATGTAATAGTTTACATTTACAAGTTACCCTATTTAAAATGTAACAAGTAGTGTAACTATTTCAATTACTTTATTAATGTAACTGATTACATTTGATTACTTTTTTATTACTTTTCTAAATTTCTAATTACTGTTTTCCATTGTCAATCATTTTAAAACATTTAAAGCAGGGAGGGTTAACCTTACAGTATGCTATAATAATAATAATAATAATAAATTTACTCTTATTAATAGTACTCAACGCTGATTTCTGTCAGACTTTCAAAATCCTTCATCACTTGAATTAAGATTAAAATATTTTCATTTTAAAGCACAGCCACCACAAAATCAGACTTTAGCACCTATTTTTACTTTGAGATCTCTGAGGTTAAAAACATTTAAAATCATAAGAAATAGTTTAATAGCTATGTTTTTGAAATCAAATCCTTGCATAGCTATGACAGGAAACATATAACAAAGGAAGCATCTAACAATGCCTTGGAAAAAAAAACAGTTAATCTTAAAAATAAAGCATATAAAGTATAAACCCAAATAGGAAATAAAACAGTTATTGAATAAGCATGTGTCCTATTCTGAATCCTAAACTTCTGAAACATTGCTGTCTCATATTTTAGAGCAGTCAATGCAATTTGGGAAAGAAATCAATCATATCTGTACAGTATGTGTGTGAAAATATTCAGATGTAACCGCCTTTGTAATCATTAACATTTTCATAAGTAACTGTAATGTAATTAGACATTTTTTTTTCTCAGTAACTGTAACAGATTACAGTTACATTTATTTTGTAATTAAATTACGTAATTCCGTTACATGTAACTAGTTACTCCCCAACACTGATCAGTATAGTAGTAGAAACGCAGATGATGACGCGCTGACGCAGCGAAGCACAGGGTTAATGCGACGCAAGCAGCAGGAAACATGCTCTCTTACCTGGCCGTTTCTAACCACTTTCAAGCGTGCTTAGAGTGAAACACAAGCATCAGTGAAGCTTCAGCCTTCAGCGGCTCTGCGTCTCGCTGCTGCTGAAGCCTCTATTTATCTTTGCTAAATGACTCAGGTGAATCTCACTGGTGATTCAGCAGGTGTCACATCTTGGCTTTAGAGACAGTAGAGCATGAGTGGGCACACACACACACTCACACACATACTCTCTTCATCAGGAGCTCATCACGTCTCCTCTGCTGTCCTGAGCTTCTCACGCTCACTCACCAACAGCATGATTCATACATCGTGTGTATGTGTGTGTTCAGTTAAATAAGCTAATAACACACTTAACCCTTTCTGTGTAGGTAAACGTGAGCCATAATCTGTTTCACAACTCTACAGAGCTGGCCACACGAGTGAAAGATTCATAGAGAGCATGGAGACTGAGTTTAGATGTGACCATCTTTACGGAGGAATCTTAATATGCTACTGTCTAATAATCAGAGAATACAATGCACATAATTCAGAGCTCTAAGGTCTTACTCTAATTAATGAGAAATCGGTTACACTTTACAAAACGGGTGCACTAATATGCATTAATTCATCCTTAACTAATGCACAGATAAAGACGAGTTAATGTATAACTCATGAAGTACTAAACCATTTATTAATGATTACTGCATCAGTAACTAATGAACATTCCATATGATTCATAGATTAAGTAATCAATAAACTGTTATTAGTTAAATGTGTCATGATGTATTAATTCCCTAATAACATATTATATTAACTAATGATGTAAATTCATATGTTAATTACCACACTGGTCAAAGCTATGTACTATCTCTGAATGTGGAGAAGACGAAGGAGATTGTTGTTGACTTCAGGAGAGTGCACACTCAGCATGCTCCTCTGACCATCAATGGTGCGACTGTGGAGAGAGTGAGCAGCACCAAGTTCCTAGGTGTGCACATCACAGAGGACCTCTCCTGGACTAACAACACTGTAGCACTGGCCAAGAAAGCACAACAGCGTCTCTACTTCCTCCGCAAACTGAGAAGAGCCAGAGCCCCGGCCCCCATCATGTACACCTTCTACAGAGGCACCATCGAGAGCATCCTTACTAGCTGCATCACTGTGTGGTATGGCGCTTGCAACGCGTCCTGCCGCAAGTCACTTCAACGCATAGTGAAAGCAGCTGAGAGGATCGTTGGTGTCTCTCTCCCCTCCCTCCAGGACATCTACAACACCCGTCTCACCCGCAAAGCCCTCTGCATTGCAGGTGATCCCACCCACCTGACACACGGCTTCTTCAGTCTGCTGCCATCAGGGAGGAGACTGCGGAGTCTCCAGGCCAGAACCAGCAGACTGAAGGACAGCTTCATCCATCAGGCTGTCAGGAAGCTGAACTCCCTCCCGACCTTGCCCCCCCTCCCCTCTTTTACCCCACGCACCACTGAACTCTGACCCTCCAACCACCCCCCCCACTTACAAACTGTGACCCGCACTAGTCACTTTGTGCAGCATTGGACTGATCACTATCCCATCCAGCATTGACTGCAAACTACCTCCTATGTCAGTTTACTTAAGACTGTTCTCTGAGCTCTTTAGCTCTTCATCACTTTAACACTGATAAGCTCTTTTTGCACTACACTCATTACATCTGCACAGTTTTTTTGCACTACACTCATTACTTCTGCACAGTTTTTTTGCACTACACCCATTATATCTACACAGTTTTGTTTACTTAATGGTTGCACTATCTGCCATGTGCCTTACGCCACTTTACCTATCTCTTTTTTACAATGTCCTTATTGCATATCTGTATAGTTTGTATTTATATATATTTAAACTGTAATTATCTGTATTTTTACATTACTGTTAGTGTTTAGTGTTAACTGTATGCACCAAGGGTCTGAGAGTTACGCAATTTCAATTCTCTGTATGTATGTGCTGTACATGTGGTGGAATTGACAATAAAGCTGACTTTGACTTTTGACTTTGACTTTGACTTCAACTTCCAGATGTCTGCTTTAATTAATCAATAGCTAATGATTTGCAAAGGCAGCTATCATTATGTTGTGACTTGTTGAGGCACAGGACTAACTAACTAATTCAAAATCCATAACCACAATGACATATTACTTAATAATTTGTTAATAGTCATGTGCCTCAACAAGTAAAGTCATAACATAATAATAGCTACCTTTGCAAATCATTTAACTAATAACAATTTATTGAAAACATAATCTATGAATCATATGGAATGTTCATTAGTTGCTGATGCAGTAATCATTAATAAATGGTTACGTTCTTCATGAGTTATACATTATCTGTACATTAGTTAAGCATGAATTAATGCATATTAGTGCACCCGTTTTAAAATCTCCTCACAATCAGCTGTTTTCCTCATGAGCGTTTGCACATCGTGTCACTGTGATTCACAGACAGTCATAAGTTCATGAAGAGTTCAACCAGTCAAACACTCGAGGAACGCTCGCAGTGACGTCACGCTTAATGACTCGAACCTCGTCAGCTAAGAAAATCTACAAAAGAGGAACAAGTGCTTTATGCTGATTCTGGTTTAGAGCAAAGAGGCTGCTGTAGAACAGCTCTGAATCACTGTGACTACAAAGTTAACAGTAGGCCGACATTTATTCGCTCTCACATTGAGTGAAACACGTTTCATACAGAACATGTGACGCATTCATCCTCACGCAGCGCTGAGAACATGTCGATCTGGCTCTAATGCAGAAAACCAACCACAAAATAGTCAAAACACACTTATTCTTGGAAGAATGTCAGCGCGTCCGGTAAGCGCAGGTGTTTATCAGTGCTCGCAGGAGGGAAGCTAATATCTGTGGTTTGGTCTGTGGGCGTTTACCGCTGAGGGTCACGGGGTCAAAGAGCAGCGGGGTGAATCTCAACAAATCAGGCTAGGCCAGGTTTCATCTCCAAAACAAAAGAAAAACACATTATTTCTTGTCAATGAAGCACATTTCAAAAACAGAAAGCAGCTACTACACGCTGGTAGTATTTGGTGTATTACCTTTCATTTATACAGATTTCAATTGTATTTACCTTATATAAAGTATAAGATAAATGAGAATCTAATGAGAACCACTATAGGCAAGGCAAGGCAAGTTTATTTATATACCACATTTGTGACACTGGACCACAAAACCAGTCATGAGGGTCAATTTTGTGAAATTGAGATGTATACACCATCTGAAGCTGAATAAATAAGCTTTCCATTGATGTATGGTTTGTTAGGATAGGATAATATTTGTCTGAGATACAACTATTTGAAAATCTGGAATCTGAGGGTGCAAAAAAATCTAAATATTGAGAAAATCACCTTTAAAGTTGTCCAAATGAAGTTCTTAGCAATGCATATTACTAATCAAAAGGTTTTGATATATTTACAGTAGGAAATTTACAAAATATCTTCATGGAGCATGATCTTAATATCCTAATGATTTTTGGCATAAAAGAAAATAATAATAATTTTGACTCATACAATGTATTGTTGGCTATTGCTACAAATATACCTGTGCTACTTATGACTGCTTTTGTGCTCCAGGGTCACATTTCATACACAATTTCATAATTCAAAATGCTTTACATAAAAGGAATTAAAATAATCATAAAAAATAATCACAACAATAAAAACAAGGAATTTAAAAAAAATTGAGATTAATGAAAAGCAAACACAATACTGAGAATATAGAGGTTAAATTGTTTAATTGTGAAGAAAATTCTCCTAAAGATAGTCTTGATTTTCTTTATGTGAAATATAATTTCTTATTTCTTTCTTTGATTTTGAGGTCATGACTGTCACAGATATATAGGCGAGGAGACACAGAGGTGAGTGAAATAAGATGATTTATTGACAGGTGGAATGCAGATGGAGAGGAGAGAATGGCAGGTGAGTATCTTGGTGATAGGAACAGTTTAAACGGGTCTTAGCTGATAACTGATGAGAGCGGAGAGCGGGAACCAGGAACCAGCGGGGAACTTTGAGGGAGTATCGCAGGAGATCTGGAAGGTAAGTAACACAGGTAAGTACTGCTGGGCCGAGTGACTGTTCGGGGTAGTGAACGGTAGACCGGACGATGAGAGTCTGAGTGGAGCATGTATTTAAAGAAGAGGTGATAAGAGGCTGCAGGTGCGGGTGATGGTGATGGTGATCTTGGGTGCGCTGGGGCTGATGACTGGTGACTAAGACTCTGACAATGACGGGTTTGGTGAGATTCAGCGAGCAGGCGAACAGAGATGATGAAGATATCACCTGTACATGTGCAGAAATGTTAAAGCTGTCTGTCAGAGCCGTTCTCAGGGCTTCGTTAGCGGGAGCTTGACGAGGTCACGGGTCACATGACACGCCGTCGGCTCTGATATCTCACGCACTCATCCGCATGATTTACGTTCATCAGTATCCTCACTCCACACTACACACCAGAAGAGACGTCAGGTCAGAAATACAGGACAATAACTATCGCTTTTCCCTTTAGTAATCCATCATTACTCATCTTCACAGAAACCCACGTAAACGCTCTTTGATTGTGATACTCTGACTCTGAGTAAATGATGAGGATTGTGATGATGTCACTGAAAGAAATGAGATCTTTCAGTAGAAAAATGACAAATGATGATTTATAACACTTCTACATTACAAACACACACACCTGAACTCAAGAGACGTCTCGTCCTCAAATGAAGACTACTGTCTCGTTTGCTGGGATTAAAATAATTAATATTCTGTCTGTATTTACTCAGCTCTGTGATGTCAGAGAGAGAGGCAGGGAAGAAAATGTACTGAATGCAACACAGGAATTCAGGAATTCTGCTCGTTTTATTAATCACTACATCATCATCGTGTTTTGTTGTATGTCACACATGAAGCACAAAAGCAGAATATGATTAATGAAGTGATCAGATGTACCCTTCGTTTGTAACAAAGTAGAATGTTAATGTAACATATGACGTAACATAATGTTAGTTTGTAACACATTTACATTTAAGGATCTTAGTTAGTGTTGGCTGATAATGGTCTCCTTCACTGATCTCAAATCTTATTCTGACGTCTCTGCACTCAACACAAGAACAAGTGTTAAGCTCCAGTTAATAATGAGTGTTTGGGGGCAAAGTGTTTCTTTAAGAGTGAACTCCAGTGCTGAGAGAAGCTAGCCATCAGTCTGTGCTGGAAACAGCTTCACACAGCGGCGTCAGGACAGGAATCACACACTTCAGCCAGAGCGAGTGTGATAGTGAAGTCTGAATGAGCTCTGACTGGTTTGATAGTTCATCGCTGTGGAAGATACTAGAATCAATTCATCACCTCTAGAACTGATGGCCAGAAATATGCTTCCAAACTGATTCATCTGTTTATGTTCCAATCCAATCATTTGCTGCAGACAGCACATTTTCTCCTTCGTTTATTCTGTTTTTATCTGCTCCTTTTGTTGCTCTCTTCACTCACTCAGAGTAACCACACATTAATAATGAAAGTGTAAAATTTCATTTCGATGCTCTAAACTTTGTGTTATTATTACATGGGTTGTCAAACTGTTAGAAAGTGAGAAACCCCACACAGCATGACTGCTGGCGATCTGCAAAGTCAAAGCGGCGAGGTGGAGAAGTGAATAGACTCTGACCTCAGAAAATATCCTCTCAGAATGCGCTGACCGCTGCTCTCTGCTATAGCGCTCCGTGTGGCGAGCTTGAGCGCAAACACAAACTCACACGCAATAAATGCAAAGCTAAAAACATTTGTTTTTCAGTCCTGGTTTAGGGAAGCATTAGGCCCTGTGAAGCCGTGGTTAAATTGAGAACCGCTGAAGGCATGACATGAGCGGAGTAAAACCCTCTGAGCTGTTCTAAATTCACCGTAAACCACAGTTTCGGTGAATTTGAAATGTGTTCGTGTCTGCATTTTGGAAAATGTAAAGATGAACAAAAAGTGCATTTGTGAAATATATATAAACTTAATTGGATTATTTCTAGCAGTTTTCTTGAAGGAAAGGACAACATGCGGTTGAGTTTGGCCTCTTCTAGTGTCCTTTATGTCTCTAATAGAAGAGTCACATGACACTGATCTCATCACACTTTTCATTTTACTCTTCTTGTTCTTTTATGCATGTATTTTATCTAATGTTTCTTATGTAGACTTTAGGATGACTGGTTTTTATCACTACTATGTAAATCACTTTGAATTCACTTTGTGTATTAAAGGTGCAACATAAATAAATGTGAGTTGCCTGTGTGTCTCTTTCTGTTCTCTCTGTCTCGTTTAGACGTTCACATACGCTCGATTGATCACAGAGCAGGTTTGTGTTTGTTCAGATTATCGTGTTTGCGAGCTGATGTCTCTCTTCCCTCTTCTTTTACTAACGTGTCTATCGTTGTTCTCATTTACACTGTGATTGTTGACACGCAGAACACAACATGAGTTTATTTCATTCCAGATGTTTCTGAGTCTAACTGTTGCACAAGGATTTCTCTGTTCATTCACATCACTAAAGACTCACACAAGTGCAGTGACACACACACACACACACACACACACACACAGGTGGGTGGAGCCGTAGGAAAATGCAGCATGTTTCTCTGGTGTGAGTGGGTGAGTTTGAAAGATCATTAAAGCAGAAAGACACAGTGAAGGAAAATAAAGCCGTCGTTCGAAGAGCAACGTGATAAACACTTCAGTCACAGGAGCACACATGAGCAGAGAGATATCACTGATGATAACACCTGTGTGTGTGTGTGTGTGTGTGTGTGTGTGTGTGTGTGTGTGTGTGTGTCCACACTCACTGACAACTTGAGGATTCATCTAGAGTTTGGCTTCAACATGTAAAGTTTAAAGCTCTTGATACAAACAACTATGGTTCTGTTTAAAGGAATAGTTCACCCAAACAGCTGATAAAAACATCACAATAATCCACAAGTAATCCACAGCACTCCAGTCCATCAGTTAACATCTGGAGAAGACAGAACTGAAACACATCCAGCATTAAGACGTTTTTAACTAAAATACGAGTCCATAATCCATAATAACACTTCCTCCAGTGAAAAAGTGTTCTGGTCTGAATCAGGAGAGAAATCTGCACAGATCAAGCACCGTTTACAAGACAAAGCAGCTCTAAACAAATATGTGGCTGGATTTTGATGTCAGAGACAACAGGAGACGCACTTTTTCACTGGAGGAAGAATTATTATGGATTATGGACTCTATGGTATTTTAGTTAAAAACATCTTAATGCTGGATTTGTTTCAGTTTTTGTCTTCTCCAGATGTTAACTGATGGACTGGAGTGCTGTGGATTACTTGTGGATTATTGTGATGTTTTTATCAGCTGTTTGGACTCTCATTCTGACGGCACCCATTCACTGCAGAGCATCCATTGCTGAGACACTGATGCAGAGACACATTTCTACAAATCTGATGAAGAAACAAACTCATCCTGATCTCATATTTTTGGCTGAACTATTCCTAAAATCTAGTGTGCTCCCTATCTAGATAGCAGTCTCACTAGTGTCTCTGCTAGAATCTAGAGTCGATTCTGTAGGACTGACTGAGATGATGCCACACAAGAATGATTTGTGCATCTGTGACCGAGATCCTATTTTAATGAATCGTGAAATGTTGTCTTTGACCCACAATGAACATCCAGAGTTTGTTCCAGCATCATTAAAGAGCCGTATTGCGGTCCATTACATGGGTCACATCACGGGAGGTGTCGCATACATGTCATTATGTGCAGATTTACAGTCAGTGTGCCATTAAAATACAGACGCATGAACAACCTCATGAGTTCATAAACGAAGACTGCATCGCATCCGTCAACACACACTCACACAGTAAAGCATACAAAAGAAGCCAAATCTATTAATTCAGTGTGTGTGAAACACTGACAACCCAGATTTCCTGATTTGATGTGTTTACTTGTGTTTACATGAATCAGAAATGGTAAGGCCAGTCTCAGCTGAAGACACACAGTCTGAAATCGATCCCTGTAGCTTCTGTTCTATTTAACCTACTTAGCCGTGACTGTGTGCAAAGCCCCGAGGATTTAACATTTCCAACTGTCAAAATGAATTAAGCATCACAAATACTAGTTAAGTCCTCGTGAGTCACTGCCTCTGCCATACTGTGAAAAGTTTCAGTTTGATTCTGTAGGTCTCAGCAGCAGGAGGAACGGAGGCAGGGAAATCCCACGGGAATGACACGGATTCTTTGAGAACGCCGGATGCACAGAGACGACGAGACTCACCTGATGTGTGTGTGTGTGTTTATGCGGTTTATGAGGACACACATTTGTGTAATAACATGGGTATGACAGAAGTATTACAATGTCAAGGTGATTTATGAGGACACTTAAAAAACATACTAAATGGAGTTTTTTTGAAAATCTAAAAAAGCACAAAGTTTCCTGTAAGGAGTATGTTTAGGTGTAGGGTTGGGAAAGGGATAGAAAATACTGTGTGTGTGTGTGTGTGTGTGTGTGTGTGTGTGTGAATGAAACATGCTTAGAAATCATGGTTGTGTGCCTTTCAGATTTAAATATGAGGACAGGACAAACAAATTATACTTCACTTTTGAATTTAAGGAAACAGAAATAAAACAGAGTTTAAATACATTCCTATAACTGCTGTACATGTTCATCCTTCAGTGTAAATTACCCATAAACAACATACAATATGGGGGACCGATAAACAAAAACATTATGAAAACAATGTTGTACAATCACTTTTGAGGGCTGTTAATGGTTTTGACATTACTGAACTTAGTTTAGAGAAATATGTCTAATCGGTATCTACTTACAGTATACTTGTGTCTGTATGTCAGGGATAAATGACGTAATTAGGAATATTGCTTGCAAAGCTTGTGTTGGACAAATTAATTCAGATCTTTGAATTGTAAAATTCTTCTTCCTGTCATTTCAAGTCGATTCACATTCACACTTACAAATAAAAGGGAGCCGATTCTTCAGTTCTGAATTTGATCCAGATCTTCATAGAAATGCACTGAACAAAGGTTCACCCAACTCTTCCGGTTTGAAATGAATTATTTATTGCACTTTGGGCCCAAGGCTCTTGTGTCTTGAATCAATGAAGCCTGACATTTCATTATTATCAATGGTTGCCTAGGGACGAGGATGGAAGCGCACCAATTGGCGGAGCGCGAATGTGAAACGGGCCTTATGTCAGGCCAGCAGAATGTGACCGTATTAGTTATTTTGTGTTTCTTCTGTAAACATTGGCCTGTTGAGCAATCGCCTTCCTGGAATCACACATCTTTGCTTTTCACTTCACAGCCTTCATCCAGTCGATGACGATTGACCAATGCTTAATAAACGCCAGTAATCAAGACGTGCCACTGCATGCGTGTTGTGAGGAAGTCTTTAAAGATCGTTTGCTCAAAACATGCCGATGCAACCTGCGTTGTTTCTAAAGCCTGCACCGCTTGAGCTCCAGACATGAGTGATTCTTCAGATCACACGTCTCAAGACACGCTAGCATCACGACAGCTCAAGACAAGCTAAATAAAATAATACAGCATCACGCACGCTTTTCACTTTCACTGAAATGTCTGTTATTGTTTCCAAGTGAGAAATACAATAACCCATCTGAGTTAATGATCAAGACTACGACTCGCAGGAACTTCATCTTCACCCTTCCTCACTCATCCTCAACCAGTCCTCAGTGTCTCACACACTACTGGTTAGTGCTGGTATGAGTGGCTGGTCAACATAACCATGCCTGGTTAAGCTAGTTGAGAAGCCTGTTGGGACATGAGAATCTAAAATGCAGAACATGCTGCTCTTTCCATCTTTAATTCTTTGTTTGCTCATGTTTGTCTTCATTGTTCTCTCTGCTGTATTGTGCATTCTCTGCTCGCTTCGAAGCACTTGATGGCTCTAAACCGGCGCAGTGTCCAAACTTGACATTCAACCGATGTTTCTGTGGCAACCAGAAGAGAGTGAATCATGTGGATTATGAGGAGAACTCGCAGATCACACATTTACTCCATATCCCTCGCACTCTAGCCTTAATGACTGTGAAAATATATTTAGTTTAAAATGCTTCTGATTAAAAGATGTTGTGTATCACAATTTTAGAAAATAAATAAATAAAATATTCAAAGACTAATAGGTCCAAGCTACATAAGATGTGGATTGTTTGCATTTCTGTATATTTACACTATGTAACAATCATTTCAGAATAGTTAACTGACTCTCAGACAAGCAAGTTCCTTCCTTCGTCTTCTTACAGAATACATTTATTTACAGTCAGTATGTCCATTGTTTTGTTAAACTGGAGTTAAACTTTAAGTTAAAGTAACTTTAACTTAAAATTAAACTTTGCGTCTGCTTAAGACTGGTTAGAAAAAAAAAAAAGAAGCGTGTTTGTGAATATTGTCAGTTAGAGGTGTAACGGTACACGTATTCACAACGAAAATGTTCAGTACAGGTCTTTCGGTTCGGTACGCGTGTGCACCGAACAAATACAGCATTGTTCTAACCCCTGCACAAGTGAAACTGCATTGAAAACTTCCAGTTTTATATATTGTTTCTTGTGATAAGAAACAAAGTCTCATCTTTCAAATTATGTCCATTTCTTTCAGCAAATGGCGTTTTGACGCTCTTTGATTAAGTGCGACAGATCACTGTATAAACAGTTCAAACGGCAGCGCGACCATCCTTTCCTCTTTACTACTAGTTTTAACGCGAAATAAACATGAATGACCATCTCATACCTCATGTAATCACTTAATCAGGGCTTCAACCGCAGAAAGACGTCAAAACAAAATGTCACGTAGCATTTCATTTACCTCAGGCAAGTCATCAGCGTCCACAGCTCGTTAGCTCACTATAGAGAAATGAAGTCTAGAGAAGAGCATTTCATGAAATATTAGACTATATACTCATTCAATTTTACTTTACTTGTTAGTGATGTCTTAATTACGTAATGTATGTTTAAAATAAATCTGTTATGAAACAAGTTATGACAGCCACTCTGGAAATAAATATATTTCAACAACAAATAGAAATGTTTATATTTTAGAAACTTCATTAAGTGCAATTTACACGTTTGCATGCAATTTTTTAAGTTGAGTGTTGACTATTATATTTAAAATTAAATAGTAATTGAATTTAAGTTTGGGCTCTGTTGTTAATTGTAACCTTATAGTAATGTAAAGGGGCTTGAGCATAAGCAGAGGTAGATATTTATCCATAAGAACATTTTAATTATTGAACTTATTTAAAGAAAGAGCATTTTGTTCAGTGAAACAGTATAATAATAAAAAAAAAAAAAAATTGCTGTACCGAACCGTCAGTATGATATCTGTTACTCTATTCATCCATTCCTGAAAGCTGTGAGAGTGATGAAATGAAGTTATTCTCATACCCTGATATCGAGAGCTCTGTTCGATTACACGTCACAATTAATCTTCTCCACAAGAATTCAGTCAAAGGGGAACGACTGCTAGTTTGACAGATAAATGCTTAAATATATTTGGCACGAATAAGATGACAAAGCATGAAGTAACCCTGCCGCTGAGATTACACCTTACTGATGTGAATCATCCTGTGACACTTAATGAGCAGTCTCAAGAAATTATTACCTACAACCAAAATCTCCCTTCTGCTCTGTAGATCCAGTCAAAGCAGGATTCCTCAAAGAAATTACTGGCAGCTTTAGTCAACAGCTCTGGTCCTGAAGCTGTGAGTGTTTTGAATCATCATCAGGCGCTCCTCAAGGAAAGCACCACTGAGCTCAAAGACACCAAACTATTAGGAGGCATCATGTTCAGAGGCGATCCCAGAACTGCCAAGAGCTGAAAACGAACGAAATAAATGGCCTTTTATTTTTGATAGGACAGCAGAGAACGGAGAGGAAAGTGTGGGAGACTCGAACCCCTAATCCCAACAAACACTGCAGCTCTGTTTCGATCAGGGCAATGTCAACAAATATGACCAGACAAATACATTTCAGTCAGTACTGAAAACTATCACAGAAAGCCTGCACTGTAGATCTTTCCAAATGAGTCGTTTATAGACCTTAGTCAAGTTAGACGCCATGTTGAATTGAATATGGATGAAAAGGGACAGACTTACAGTCTTTTCAATGGCACGCACTGTAAGAAAGTCATAGATTGTGTCATTTTCACAACTTTCAGAGAGTTTTTGTCTTGTTTTCATCAGCTAAACGGACGGTATGTTGTTAAACAACAGCACAATTCATTGAAAGTGCTGTACTTCAGTCCCTCAGCCTCATTTTCATTCCTGTCAAATATTAAATATTGTGCTTTCCTGATTAAGGTCTGTGAGGTTTTATTTTCAAGTGCTTCCTCAGAAGAGAGCTGCTCGTGTAGACAGCAGAACAGAGCTCATGTGAGCTGGATATCACAATGCTGTTTAGTCAATAAAACAGCATAAACTACAGCGCCGAACCTGTGAGACACACACACACACACACACACACACACACACAGAGAGTTCTGGCTCCTCGAAGCTCGACGCAAACACATGTTTATTCTGCCGCGTCAGACGCTACCTCATGCCTGTTTGTTCAAAAGACTCGCACACTGAACACACTCATTTATTCCACTCAAATTTGTGGTAAGACAAACTGGTAAATAAATACAGTCTGCTTTCAGGAGAGGTGCGCTGTTTTCCTTTTCCACTATTATTTATGCTATTAGCCTGATAGACAGAACAGAAAAACTGTTGTAATGGATCTGAGCTTTGATGTGTTGGACTGAATCTGTTAACACGTCTGTGATTTACTGTCACAGCATATCGAGTCGTGCATTTCTCTAACTCTTCTGATGGTTAGGATGCTCTGATAACATCACGCTGAACCTGCTTTGCGTCTGTCTAACGATGAAAGGCAACAGAAAAAGTAGTTAACGAGTCCCTGGCGTGCGTTCAGCGTCTCTCTGATCGAACGCAGCTCATTTTTCTGCGGTTTTTTATGTGCATTCAAGAAAGTCTGCTTACATTTGAGCCATTCTGAGGTGGACAACAACATCAAAACATTCACGATGGCAAAAAGCCGTAGGAGGAAGGCTGAGATATTTTACATGCACACAAACGGAACAAGTTTCAGAGCTCTTTTCGCATCAGACGTAAATGGGCAGAAAGATTATTTCATTACAGCTTCACAGCCAATTTATTAGTTTGTGTGCCTTTGAAATGCTAAATTGTGCTCTAAATTTTTCACTCAGATTGTTTGGTTCACCAGTTTTCCCCCTTTTTCTGTAATCCAGCAAAACGATATCTCATTATATGGTGACTTAATTGTGCAACACACAGAAAATGAATATAATAGCAAACTAGCATTTATAAAAGCAACGTTTTTCATATTTCTCTCCATTAGAACTAAAACAGCCCAGAAAGGTGCATGGATGCAAACATTATTACTGAATTAATAAAATGAAACCAAACAAATTCAGAACATGTTGTGTGGAGGTGAACGTTACAGTTTGATATATTATGCAATGCCACTGCTGCTGCACAACACAAAAAGATATGCAAAAAAAATAATAATAATAAATTTAAAAAAAAAACTCTTTGAGAAATGTATGCATAAGCAATTATTCCTTTATACATGAATCCAGTCACATAAAGAAGGAAAGGCTTGGCTTATCTGATGACCTTGAAGGGAACTGCTGTTAGACACACACACACACACACACACACACACACACAACCCCTAAACAGTCGTCATTAATAGTGCAGTTGTGTGTTTGACTGGGGAGTTAAATACCCCCGAGCAGATCACCTTTGGAGCGGCTAACTAATAGAGACGGGGAAAGACACTGGAAGTGAAGCGTCTGGGGAGCGAGACCAGGCCAAACATGTCAGACCCGCTGGAGGCTGACCGACCCACACTGTCCTGCTCTGATCGCTGTAACCTCCCACCCGACTCACCTAAGAGCAAGGTGTGGGCTAATCTCTAAAAACAGACATGTGGAGGTCGTGCTATCTGTGTAGGACAGCAGAGCGTGTGTGTGTGTGTGTGTGTGTGTGTGTGTGAATTTAGAGTACTTTTCCACAATGGATGTATTTAGATGATGCTTTTTACCAAAGTGATTTACAAACGATGCACATCACAGGCAAATTGTCATTAAACCCACGATATTCATACACAATGCCAATTTTAAGGTCAATGCACAAGCTAAAATAGATAAATGCTGAAAAAAGAGAGTTTTTTTTTTTTATAAAAAGGAATTATGGTGCCTTAAATTTAATAGATAAATAGAAATGATGCAAAGCATTAAATAGAACATTAAGCAGATCGCAGAAAAAAAATAAGCACAGCCTACATGTGCTTACAGTGTTCTTTTTGTCTTAAATAAACAACCTTTTAAGGCATTTGGAAATATACTGAACACATTTTTGTCTCCATAGCCTATGATGTTGTTTGAGATGGCTGGGGTTTCATGTACATGCTTTCTAATGTTTTATGAGTTTACATCCCTTATTTGCTAATTCTATTTAATACAGTGTTTTTTACTGTATTTTTCTTGATTGTACCGCCCTTTGGCAAAATATTTGTTGCTTTAAAACGTGCAACTTGACCTAATTTAAAAACTGTGGGAGAAAGTAAATTTCTGTCAAAAACAGATGGCATTTTGGTTGACATTTATTAACAAACACGTAATATTCAGCGCGTATATGCATAGAACAGCGGCGCATATTCTTCCCATAATCACGTGACGCGAACATCGCAGGCGCTCCAGCGGCCAATAAACGCGACGCTTCGCGCGGGAGGAGGCGCGTCTGACTGACTGTCATGCGAGTTTCAGGAACAGAAGAGAACAGAAGGGCGTGTGTTATTAATAATCAGCCGAGCAGAAAGTCCCACAGTCGTTCTGACAGCGAGCAGACGAGGAAACGCAGCGCTGCGGAGAGGACGCGCTTGATTCATCGCTGCGTGGGTTACGCTTCTGCGCTCAGCGCTGCTTTCTGTCGCCTTCCAGCGTGACTAATCGCAGTTTTGACGCAGTGGATTGTTTCTTCATCTGATCGATCCTACACACAGTAAGTGACTCGATCCGCCTGTTTGTTCACGGGACTCAGCCTCGGGATTTTGACAGGGGATTTTTCTAACGAGCATGTGTTGAAATGAATAAGAAAGTGTAAGAGAAGCGCTCAGCTGTGTTTGGATGAAGCCCAGGAAAGTCAACAGTGAGTCTTTCTTGACGGGAAGAACTCGAAGCTTCCTGGTTTCATTATTTTAATGACAGTCAGATCATTTAGAGATTGCTTTGATGTCTGTGTGAATCGCGGAGGAGAAACTGTATGTGTGTGTGTGTGTGTGTGTGTGTGTGTGTGTTTGCTCGCACACAAACATTGATTTTACCATCAGCGTTGTGATTCGTTTCTAGTAATTGTTTACTTCAGTAGCCCTTGGTTTATTTTTCCTCATCTTCCATTTTTGTATTTCTACTCTTTTGTAGGTTTAACGCTGAGGATTTCTGAATGCCCTTCCCAATCTTAACAACTCGACTGATTATTTTTTTCCGTCGTGGATGGACGCACAGCTGAGATAATTTCTCGCCTTATTATGTCTTGTAAGGAATCTGTCTTGCTGTTTCAATGACGGGTAAGATGGAAACGCCCTTCTATCACGATGATAGCGTTCCAAACTTTGGGCAAATTCCAGATTACGATCGATACCAAGGCCACAAGATTATGAGCAAGAAGAACAACATGCCGCACAATTTCTCCAACAGTGTGGGAAACGCCTCCAGCCTCAAACTCAACAGCCCCAGCGGTCTGGGCATGAGCGGTAATCCCAACGGCTCGCTGATGTCTTCTCCAGACATGAACCTCCTGAAGCTGTCCTCTCCAGATCTGGAGCACCTGATCATCCAGTCTAACCAGGGGCTGGTTACTACAAGCCCAGCTCCAAACGCATCTGCCAATCCCTTCATGTACCGAAACCATGCCACAAACGAGCAGGAGGGATTCGCAGACGGCTTCGTCAAAGCTCTGGCCGACCTGCACAAGCAGAACCAGCTGGTGGGGGCCCCCATGTCGCCCTCCTCCTCCATCCAGGGCCCCTACCAGAGGAACCTGATGCCGGCCGCAGACATGCCAATCTACACCAACCTGAGCAGCTACAACCCCAACCAGCTGCCCTCCTCGTACCCCGGCGGCCAGATGGCCTACACCTCGCCCCACGGCCCTCAGACCCGGGGCCCGGACGCTCCGCAGACGGTGCCCGAGGTGCCGCACCCACCCGGGGCCGACCCGGCCAGCTCCCCGCCCTCGCTCTCGCCCATCGACCTGGAGACCCAGGAGCGGATCAAGGCGGAGCGCAAAAAGCTGCGGAACCGCATCGCCGCCTCCAAGTGCCGCAAGCGGAAGCTGGAGCGGATCTCGCGGCTGGAGGAGAAGGTCAAGGTGCTGAAGACGCAGAACTCGGACCTGGCCTCCACTGCCAGCATCCTGAGGGAGCAGGTGGCTCAGCTCAAACAGAAAGTCATGAATCACGTCACTAACGGCTGCCAGATCGCCGTCAGCTCGGCCGGCATGGCCAAGAGCGGGGAGAGCACCAGCTGCTGAAACCACAAGAGGCTTTTCTAATGACTTTCTCTTTATCTGCCCTCGCGCTCATTCTCTGTCTCTCTCAGCCCTGTAAGAGCGAGGCGGGGAGACCCGTGCATGAGAGCGACGCCGCTTTCCATCCGTCCAGGATTGACAATCCTGCAGTGCTCCCGAAGTACGTTCTTCAGCCACTCTTTGGACTCGGGGTAAGTCCAAAGCGACAGGGATGTGAATGCACTGCGGGTGGGATGATCATAAATGCGGTAAAGGGAACAAAAACTCAAGTAGAAATTCTGCACTTGAATACTTTTCTCTTTTTTTTTCTGCGAACCCTGGCTTGCAACTGCGATTTTTTTTTTTTTTTTTTTTTTTTTTTTTTTTTTTTTTACTTCAGGCCGATGGAAACTTTCCTCAAAGTTTTTTTTCTTTATAATCAGCATCTTGTTCAACCGATGGACAAACTTTATATGTTTTTGGGGGTTCGTGTTTCTAAAATTGTTGCACTATTATGCAAACTTTTCTCCAAAGCACCTGACGGACTCTTACAAACGTGGAAGAGAATCCCTTTATACTGCTTTGAGATGTCACCTGTATTCTAGTGGAAATCTCTTGGTTTAATCTGTCATATTGTCTCAGTAACAACATTACAGCATATGTTTGTTGGTTGGTTTGATATTGTGCAATTTGTGAATATGAGAAAAAAAATATTTTATACGAACCAAGACTTTTTCAAAAGTATTACCGTTTAATACCGCAACGTTATAAGCAAAGAGACATCTACGGATAAAGGATCGTGGTACTGTGCAAAACTTTAAATGGTACCTTTGGCCGTTTTTGAGTTGGGAATTTCCTGAGCATTCCGAGACCTTTTGCACTGTAATCTCCCGTCAGGAGATACGTTCTAATAATGGGTTGATAGTGTGTTTTTGCCATTATCTAATGAGTATTAATGCTGTGTTAACCTAGAGTAACGGCGTGGAAAAGCTACTCTAGACTAAAGAAATGGGATAATGCACCAACTTAAAATCAGAATGACAACTAAAAGGGCTTTTGATCAATAGTATTTTGCATTTTTTTCTGTATTTTATTTTATTTTTTTTTTTTTAATGAATTATGAAGCAATTTTATTTATACAGAATTTGTATTTATGTTGTTTTCTGAGGAGAGGAAGAACACGGTCGGAATACTAGTGTCTTGTTGACACGTTATTTTTTGGAAACTACACGATTGCACATAAATCAGAAACATTAAATGATGTGTAATATTTATCCTCTGTGTATAGCATGACAGTTTGAACTATAACTACAACTATGTTTATAGTAGATAAAAATAATAAATGAGCGAAATTTTGAAAGATTGTTGGTAATGGCACCCAGACATTGTTTTACAAGGCGAGCAGAAGTCAGCGCTGTACTACAGACGACAGATCAGCTCAATGACGTAACGAGCTTCGCGTCGCAGCGATAAAGGACTCCTAGAAGGCCTGTGTTTGTTGTGTTAAAGAGTCCTGTACGTCTGCCAGTGTTGCTACTCAGAATTGCTGTTCAATGGCTTTCTTACAGTCAATGGAGATGCAGATTATTTTATTTATATATCTATATCCATTTGGAGATGATTCATAGGGATACCTGAGACAGGTACTAGAACTGTCAAATAACCTTGTGCGACAAGAAGATATTTATTTTTTGAAACTTGAATAAGGTTTTTGATGTCACAAACGTATTGTATTTTTGTACAAAATTGTTTTGTTTAAGAATAGTGTGTGTACGGTACCTACTGTATTACTTTGTATCATTCCGAATACTTTATTTATTGAAGTGGTTTTACTGAGCAGTGTGGTGTTGTTTTATTTGAGCGTTTCTGTGTTGCTGGTTTGTGTTCGTACAATCCTACTGTTGGTACATTTGTCCACCGAGTGCTCGAGTTTTTCCACTGGTCCTTGATTTGTTCCTGATTGTTCTGTGTTCCTCTGTTTTAACCCTAACTCTTGTGTTGTTTCCTGGGACATTGGGACTGTGTGGCTTTTTTGATCCAACTCTAAAGACTGATCGCATCATTCATTTTAAAACGAAGAAATCTTTGACAGACCACAAGGTCTTTTTTCATTACTGTGTGTCATATATGCACATACTGAAAATGAGTTTACTCTGTTTACTTTGTGTGTACAGAAGGCGGTTTGTGTAACGATTATCTTCTCAGTCCTGATCCCAAATTAGATTCAGACTTTCATGACTGAGCATTTTAAGGCAAAATGAAGTTTAATGATAAATATGTTACAGCAGCATGGTGTGTCTTGAAGAGTGTCAGATTTTGACGGCCAGTTCTGGAGTCTCATTTACTATTTTTCGAGAGAATTACACAAAGACTCGAGCGACTGGTGGTCAAACGCGGGCTGACAGGAACGTGTGACTAAGGGGCGACTTGCCTCGCTGGTTTATTTGCTTCTAAATAACATGTGGTCTTCAAATGCTGTTCATTGTTTTCTTTTTTTTATCAACAATAAAGCGGAGTAGATTTCTGAAAACTTGTCTTGCTCGTGTCATGCCTTTCTTTAATACCATAATTCAGTGTTGTTGTGTTTGAGTGCAGTACACTCACAAATCTGGCATTTGAGAAACGACACGACAGTCTGGGCAAAAGTCTTTAGTCAGTTGTCTTAAGGGTCATAAAGATATTCTGTGCCTCGGCCAGGTCCTGTAAGTATGAGAAGCGCAGCCGCCCACCCTGCGTGTCACAGCCTTTCCCATAAAGATGAGCAGCACTTCCAGTAAAGCACAAGGAGCAGCCGACTGGGTCATTGTGAAAGTAAAAGTCAGAGCTGAGGAGCTGCAGGGGAATCTCTGCTACCGTGAGCGTAACAGGAATCTGACCGGGTCTCAGATCCCGCCGGCTGTCTCCTTCAAAGAGTGACACAGGGAAATAAGAACGGCTGAAAACCACCACAAACCAATAAAAGGCAAAACTCAGCAGACAGTTCTAAACATGATTTATATATTTATATTTGCTGGATACTTTACAAAGTGATGTCTTCAGGCTCCAAGTCAACAAAATAAGTTTTGCTCTGCAGGTTTGTGTTGTTCCTCGGAGTTATGCGGATGCTCAGTCTTTTGGGAATGACTAACGCTCTGCTTCCGCCCACCTTTCTTCCCACACAGCGGCAGGAGAAGCGGGTTTGGGTCAAAGACTTCCATCCGTTCTCAGCCTTTTCAGTCTCAATAGGCTTTCTGTCACAGACATCGTCCCAAAAGAGGGACAATCGTGTAGAAAATACAAAGGCTTTCTATGAACTCATGTCTTATGTAATGTTGTAGTTGTTGTTTTTACTTACTTATTTCTAAAATAGCTATCCTACAAAGCAATGACTGCTTGGTGACACCACGTGTAACATCTGACATTATCCTGCTGAAGAAAAAACAACAGAAACCATACAGAAATCGTACTGGTTTTAATGGAAACTGTAATGGGGCCTGTGGGTCGCCTTCTATTGGTGGCTTGTTAACACACAAAAAACACTACAGTAAACCATTTTAGAATGGTTTTAATGGTTAAAAGTTGATGGTTTGTAATGTTTGTTATGGTGGAAACCATTATAATTTCAGTGGTTTCTATTGTTTTTTCAGCAGAGGTTGTGTGGCAGAAAGGAGAGTCAAGGGCAGAACTGTGGAATTTTTAATACATTCTGATTACGAGTCATTATCACTGCAACTACTGAACATAAGAGAGACAGAGAGAGATCAGTGAAATATTTGCTTTGGGAGGGTGCGGGTGTGTAATCAAGGTTGCAACATGTGAGTAGGAGAAGCACACTCCCTCTTGTGTGTGTGTGTGTGTGTGTGTTTCAGTGCGCAGACCAGAGTCCTTCAATAAAAGATGAGAAGCCGAGAGCCATTAGATCCACACACACACAATCCCCGTGATCGCCACATGCTGCTATTTGAGGTGAACACTCCCGCACGGCCTTGGCGACAGCCGCTGTCTTGACACGCTGGAAGATGCAGCGATGAGGAAATTACCGGTGCATCCACACATTTCTGCTTCTTATTGTACAGTCACGGCAGAAGGAGGACCGTCCTCCTGTAAATATAACTTCCTGTAACTGCTCGATGAAACCACGATTACAGCATCTGGAGGTGTTTCCCCTCCCATATCCCACTTCTCAGAGAAATTCTCTTTTCTGCGTATCATTAATCATAGTTCAGAAGAAGCGTGAGGTCGTGTCATTCTGAAATAGCTCTTGGCTTCCCCGTTGCAGATAAGTGAGTTGATGATTACAGATCGACTTGGGCTCTGGAGGGAGATTTATGATCGCATTAGCCGTGACTGATAAAAACCTTTCTGACTCAAAGTATGCCGAATTTTCCAAAACAACCCCCGTATGTGATGTTTACCCGTCGCTCTTTCTGCTGAAATTATGACAATTATGACTGTTTTATTAACAAACAGTCTCTATATTAACCACGGTTCATTTTGTGATTCCAGAAGTTTCTAGAATGGTATGTTCTTCAGTGTGAACAACAGATACTGAGAGGAGAAAATAAGGAATAAAAAATAGTTTATAGCATTTCAAAGTTTTTTTTAGTGCTGTCAAAAGATTAATCGCATCCAAAATAAAAGTTTATATATTTATTACGTATATATAAACACACACACATACATATAATATATATATTATAATATATATGATGTATATATAAAGTGTTTAGCGCAGTTACTGTTGTTAGGAAACGCTTGTTTTGTTTACTGTGTAGAGACGTGCTGAAATCGCATTTTGTCTTATGCTGTATCGCGTACTTTGTCAGTGTCTGTGCTTGCTTGGCCATTTATTGTGATTTAACAGGAAAGTGTGTCCAGCTGAATTCAGTTGGTGATTTGTTAGACGGGTATAAATAAGCTTAGTTTACTGCGGCAGCCCTGGTGTGAAGACCGAAGAGTGTGAAGACCATCGACTCCACCGGACAGGGACACCAGCAAGGGATATAAGTATCACTTTTTATTTATCCTCTTTCCTATTACTTGTTTCACTTCTGTTTTATAACTAATTCTTACTATGTGTTTTCAGATCACTACTGTCACTACCACTCGCAAACCTCGCATCACACACTGTAGGCAGCGCAATCCTAACAACCTGCGTACTTTGCCTATGTCTGCTAATACACTACTTTCTTTTTCTATTGGTCTCTGGAATTGTCGGTCTGCTGTCAACAAAGCTGATTTCATTACTTCCATTACTAGTCATTCAAGGCTAAACCTCATGGCCCTGACAGAGACTTGGATCAAACCAGAGGACAATGCTACACCTGCAGCTCTCTCCAATAATTTCTCCTTTTCCCACACCCCCCCGTTTAACTGGAAGAGGTGGAGGTACTGGTCTGCTCATCTCTAATAATTGGAAATTTACTCCTTTACCATCTCTGTGTATCAACAGCTCCTTTGAATCACATTCGGTTACTATTACCTACCCTCTAAAAATCCATTTTGTAGTTGTTTATCGACCTCCAGGACCACTAGGTAACTTCGTGGAAAAATTAGATATGTTGCTCTCAACCTTTCCTGAGGATGGTACTCCCTTAGTTATACTTGAAGACTTCAACATCCACCTTGATAAACCTCAAGCTGCAGACTTCCACACTCTGCTTGCCTCTTTTGATCTCAAGAGAGTGTTAACTACAGCTACTCAAAAATCAGGCAACCAACTGGACCTTATTTACACACGACACTGCCCCACTGATCATGTGCTGGTTACTCCACTGCACACCTCGGATCACTTCCTCCTCACTCTTAACCTCAACATGATTCCTGACACAACACATACCCCTCCACATGTCACTTTTCGACGTAACTTACGCTCACTCTCACCCTCCCGGTTATCTGCTATGGTTTCATCTTCACTTCCTCCCTCTATACAGTTATCATCTCTTGATGCTAACAGTGCTGCTGATACTTTCTGTTCCACTCTGACATCTTGTTTAGATACTTTCTGCCCCTTATCTTCCAGGCCAGCCCGTACCACCTCTTCTGCCCCTTGGCTATCTGACGTTCTCCGCGAACATCGTTCTAAGCTCAGGGCTGCAGAGAGGATATGGCGCAAATCACAAAATCCTACTGACCTTAATTTATATCGATCACTCCTCTCTGACTTCTCTGCTAATGTCTCTACTGCTAAAAGAACATACTATCACGACAAAATTAACAATTCGCCTAACTCTCGCATGCTCTTTAAAACATTCTCCTCCCTCTTTGTCCTCCTCCTCCCCCTCCTTCATCAACTCTAACAGCTGATGACTTTGCCACATTCTTCATTAATAAAATTACTAACCTCACTGCACAATTCTCCACACCACAAACTGTCAAACACATCTTACCAGCAAACATACACTTGTTCACATCCTTCTCTCCACTCTCTGAGGCAGAAGTCTCTAAACTCATCCTTTCCAGTCATCGTACTACTTGTCCGCTTGATCCTATTCCATCCCATCTCCTTCAAGCCATTTCTCCTGCAGTTGTACCTGCACTCACTCACATCGTTAACACATCCCTTCACACTGGAGTTTTTCCCTCAGCATTTAAACAGGCTCGTATAACCCCACTTCTTAAGAAACCCACTCTTAACCCGACTCTTTTAGGGAACTATAGACCGGTTTCCCTTCTACCTTTCATTGCAAAAACACTTGAACAAGTTGTGTTCAACCAAGTCTCTGCCTTTCTCACACAGAACAACCTCCTGGACAGCAACCAATCTGGCTTTAGAAGTGGACATTCGACCGAAACTGCCTTGCTCTCAGTTGTTGAAGCCCTAAGACTTGCAAGAGCGGATTCCAAGTCTTCATTACTTATCTTGCTGGATCTATCCACTGCTTTTGATACAGTCAACCACCAGATCCTCCTGTCAACCCTATTGAGAAAGGGCATCTCAGGAACCGCACTCCAGTGGTTTGAGTCTTACCTCTCAGATAGATCCTTCAAGGTATCTTGGAGGGGTGAAGTATCCATGTCGCAACATCTAGCTACGGGGGTGCCTCAGGGCTCAGTTCTTGGACCACTTCTCTTCTCTGTCTACATAGCATCATTAGGTTCTGTCATTCAGAAACATGGCTTTTCATATCACTGCTATGCTGATGACACTCAACTCTACCTCTCATTCCATCCTGATGATCCGACGATAACTGCTCGCATCTCAGCATGTATAATAGACATTTCTTGCTGGATGAAGGACCATCACCTTCAACTCAACCTAGCTAAGACAGAACTGCTTGTAGTTTCAAAACCTTGCTACTTGTACTGCGTTAGGCTAACCGAGACTTGTCATAGCTCTTGCATGTTGTCACTTTGGAAAAAAGCGTCTGCTAAATGACTAAATGTATATGTGTATACATATATATATATATAAGAAAAAAATTGTTAAGTGTATTTGTTTATATATTTATATATAATATAATTTATATGAATATAAATATATACATGTAAATACATGTAAATATTTTCAAAATATATAGGTTACTGTATGTGTGTGTTTATATATACATAATAAATATACACAGTACACACACATATATTCTGTAAACAAAAACGTTTATTTTGGATGCGATTAATCATGATTAATCATTTGACAGCACTAAATCATTTTATCAATCCTGAAGTTTGCTGAGAGCCGCTGCTCTATATTTCTGAAGCAAATTCTCACCCTGCTGAAGAAAACAATAGAAACCATCACAGAAATTCTAATGGTTTCCACTACAAATACCATTACAAACATTGCAAACCATCAACTTTTAACCATTAAGATCTCTCTGTTTAAATCTAGATAAAAGACACATCTCTTTAGCCAAGCATTCACATAATGCATCTCATAATCATGTACTGCAGTTATATCTGATCAAATGCACATTGTTATTCTTTAACTTGGGTTGAACAAATCATTTTTGCTTGGATGGAACAGCAGCTACGCTAATTATGTCTCTATTTGTTTCTCTGTTTCTGCCACAGGATTGATATCCAGAGGTAACTAGGATTTACACAAGCTTCAGTCTGGATCCAACCCTTAAATGATCTGAGATGACCAAACACCTGAGAAGAGATGATGCCAACCCCTCAGAGGACCTCAGAGGATGCCAACCCTCAGACAACATACAGAACTACCAAATTTTGCTATAAGTTTGATTGCAACATATAATCATTGCTGTTAATAGTGTTCATCGTCTGTTTGATTATGTCAATAACTGATTTTACCGTACATTTCTGCCATATGTATATCAACTTGACATAGTCACCACTGATAAACTACTACTAAATACATTGTAGAAATTTTTTGTAAAGCTGCTTTGCAATGATTTGTCTCGTGAAAAGCTCTATACAAATAAACTTGAATTGAATTGAACTGAATTAAAACCATTAAAAATGGTGTTTTGGGACATATTCCATTAGGATTTATTGGATTTAACAAGCCACTAATAGAAGGTGACCAATTACCAGTAGAAACCCACAGGGTCCATTAAAACCAGCACAAGTCCCATTATAACCAGTAAAACCATTACAAATTCTTTGATGGTTTCTATTGTTTTTTTGTTTTGTTTTTTTCAGCAGGGCACACATACCTGCAATGACTACATGCTGTCAAAATGATACAATAATAATAATAGTAGTAACTTGAAGAGCACCGTTCCTCAGTTTTACAGTGTCTTTGAAACTCCTCACTGCATTAACTTTCGAACGATCTCGAATGGCTTGTTTTCTCAACAACTTTGGCCAGCACCAGTTCAGATCTCTCTCTAGCTCTCCACACACATAATCCACAGCGATTTCCACCATCGTGCCCTGCGGCTTGAAGAAACACTGCGACTTCAAGGCACAGACGAGAACTCAGGGAAGAAGCAGAAGACATCTGCTGGAAGATGCGTGGAGAGAGCTGAAGAGTTCATGCGGCTGAGCAAACAATTCTGCAGATATATTTCATTTCAAGAAATAGTCTGAAAGGTAAGATGCGAGGAGGTAACACAGCTATTTCTTAGAATTTCCAAATATTCACTATAATGAAATATCTAGATTGATAAGCTACTTTTCTATTGCAATTACATCTTAGTTCTCAATATATCAAATGTTTTTCTCTTTATAATACACAATTGAAAACATGATTCTCATGTTTAAGGTTAGTGTACAAGAGCCTTGTTCCTGTAGTTCAGACAGTAGCATGTGATGCTGGCAACACAAAGGTCATGGGTTTGATTCCCAGCGAATGCAATAACTGAAAAAAATGCAAGCTGGACTTCAGTGTATTCAGACAGAAGATGAAAAATGCTAAATGTGTGAAAATGAGCAGCCCATGGAGTTTGTCGTAGATCTGGTGATTCAGCAGGGACGTTAAGATGACAGAACTGAAACTCTTTCTGATCCTCTCTTGTGGATCTGATTATTCAGAGACGCGTCTCGTTTGGTCCACTAGCTGTTCTACAGATCACGCTTCTCACTTTGCTTTCTTTCTTTTTTATTGATGGGGAAAGTGATTATTATGGTGCTCAAATGTCCTCTAAGGTGAACCAGACCTCCAAACTCTGTTCAAATAATAAACCAAGCCACATTTTAAAACAATTGACCTGTTTGTTTTAGATGTTTAATTGGACTTGATTTGATTTAATAGAGTACAATTTAAGGCTTCACCTGGCCGGATTCTTCATGCTGACCGAATGACCTGCTCTTTCAGTACTGAAACACAAACGTGTGTGAATGTAGAAAACTAGCGCGGTTAGCCATGCCGAAGCGAAGGAGTGTGTTAGTCGTGTCTGTTGTGTGTAAGGCAGCTGTTGTTGTTGTGTCAGCGAGCGTTTGCGGTACTGAGCGTTTTCTCTGGAGGATCTGGGAGAGGCTGAATGAAACGAGTCTGCCGAGGCAATATTCCTAAGCGACTCTAATCTAAGATATAATCCGATCGGTCATGCTGACAAGTATTATCCTATGAAAAGCATCCTGAAGGAAACGCAAAGATAAATCAAGGTCACTTTGGTCTGGCTGTGCTGGTTTCGGCTTGGTTCCACCCAAACGTCTGACATCAAACCTCAAGCAGGCTTGTGTACATATAACAGGGCTTTCCGTTAAACTCGAATAACCTGTAGGATTCATGAGGGCATTCACAGCTCATTAACATTTTTCTGTGTCACTTCAGATCTTTTTTTAGTAGGACAGGCTTTACAAAGTCAAACACAAATCAATCTTCTACTCCATCAGAAATAACAGAGTGCACAGACAAACGAAAGCACTGAGCGAAGCACCGAGCACGAAAGCAGTCATAAGTAGCTCAGGTATATTTGTAGCAATAACCAACAATACATTGTATGAGTCAAAATTATCCATTTTTCTTTTATGCCAAAAATCATTAGGATATTAAGTAAAGATCATGTTCCATGAAGATATTTTGTAAATTTCCTACCATAAATATATCAAAACTTAATTTTTGATTAGTAATATGCATTGCTAAGAACTTCATTTGGACAACTTTAAAGGAGATTTTCTCAATATTTAGATTTTTTGCACTCTCAGATTCCAGATTTTCAAATAGTTGTATCTCAGCTAAATATTGTCCTATCCTAACAAACCATACATCAATGGAAAGGTTATTTATTCTGCTTCAGATTGTGTACATCTCAATTTCAAAAAATTGACCCTTACAAATAAAGGTGCTTAATATGTTCTTCACAGTGATGCCATAGAAGAACCATTTTTGGTTCCACAAAGAACCATTCAGTCAAAGAGCCATCTCTTTCTTACCTTTTTATAATCTGAAGAACCTTCTTTCGCCACAAAGTAGCTTTTGTGAAACAGAAAGGTTCTTCAGATGTTAAAGCTTCTTTATGGAACTATTTAGACAAAAAGAGGTTCTTCTATGGCATCATGAAGCACCTTTATTTTTAAGAGTGATTGACTGGTTTTGTGGTCCAGGGTCACAATTGATTTTTACACTTCTGCATTACATACATCACGCTGCTCACTTTATCAGTGTTCACATTTGAGCCGAGCGCTAACCGAACTAAAGCAAAACATAGAAAACATAAAACTTAGAAAACATTTTCAATCACGGAGCCGTGGCAGCAAAGCTCTTAGAAACGTGAAGCAGTTTGTTTTTACAGTATTGATTTCATGGGGTCTCCAGCGATTACCTCACGCCGGAGGGGTCGCGCTCTCCTGATGAGAGCATTGCTCTTAATGCTAGTGCAGCCCTGTCTTACATTTATCCAAATATTTTCCCGGTATCCATGAGAACTGTTCTGAGGAAAGATGAGATTGAGCTAGCGAGAAAGACCTTTAGCTCTCGTCTCACATACAGCCGCTTATTCTATTAGAGAAAGACAAACAGTAATAGATTACTTTGAAGCCTTTTTGGACAAGCATTCAATCTGTCTTCAAATGTTAGACATCAAACAACAATTGAAAACAATGGAAAAGCCATCATAAACAGCAGCTGAAACTGAAGGTGATTTGAAAGTGTAATCCTGACGTGTTTTATCTTGAATGTAATGCTTGACTGTGAATGAGAAAGCACTGTAGAAGTGACGTGATGCACCTTCTCAGTGTTGAGCATCACGGCGTTCAGCGGCGCCCCGTGTGACCCCACACATCCACTGTGACATCACTGCCAGATTATTTGGCACAGGCCTTGATGTCTGTGTAGTGTGTAATGGAATAAATTGCCCTTGTGCTGGCCGCAGCGCAGAAAAACACATCTGAAAGCTGTTATCAGCAGCAATGACATCAGCTGCCTGAGCCTGAGCTCATTCAGAGTCCACTCGCTGTGTGTGTGTGTAAGTGTGTGTGTGTGTGTGTGTGAGAGTGTGTGTGTGTGAGTGTGTGTGTGTGTGTGTGTGAGTGTGTGTATGTATGTGTGTGTGTGTGTGAGTGTGTGTGTGTTTGTATGTGTGTGTGTGTGAGTGTGTGTGTGTGAGAGTGCTGTAAAACTCTTTTGTTAGTTATTAAAAAATAAGAAAAAAGTTATATAATAAATAAAAGATATTTGTGTTACATGGGAAATGTCCATATTATTGGTGAATAGGCCTATGATGCTGAAATACATAGTTCAAATACAGAATTCAAGGTGGACGGACATATTTAAGGCAGAAAACAATGATCAACAGACCACAGCAGTTCACAGGTTAAAGTAATAAAATTATTGTGTACGTATTTGACAAGAAATTCAAATCAGAGTCATTTATGTAATGGTTGTTATTGTTCCGCCACACAAACATCAAACACCAGCTGATCTCAGTTCAGAGAGCACAGAAAGAAAAGAAGCTGCTTTAGAAATGTAAGGCTTAATTGTTCACAGTACAGTTCAATATTAATACATTCACGAATACAGATTCTACAGGTTTTGTCGAAATCAATGAAGCCATGTTCTCTCAGGGTTAAGGCTAGAAGGGATACGTATGGTGCTACTGGACATCAATACAGTGTCGTTTTTGTCACACTGTACAATAATAATTACTATTTTTTTCATTATTGTAAGGGGTAGGTTTAGGGTTGGGGTAGGTGTAGATGTTAATAAAACACAATCTAATAGGTAGAAAATTAATTTCATTGTTCGTTTCCAGTCGGAGCTGTATCCCTTCTAGCCACAACCCTCTAAGGAACCTTATGTCATTGAAACTGCATCACGTCTCACTGGTCTGGAAAGAAAAGACAGTAAATGATGACCTTCTGACAAACTCTTGCTATTACAAGATTGCAACATGTATTTGAACCCCATAAGAGTCGCCCAGACGAAGCCACAGACACCCACAGGTGCTGATTATAGTAACTCACGCAGAACCTAGCGTGCTTCACAAAAACTCCTTTCCTTTCTAATTACTTTTATTCTAGTGTGAAATGTGTTTGCCTTGAAGCCAGCAGAATGTTGTTGATAATTAAATTAAGTATTTTGAACATCTTTGCCGGCCTGAGACGTGCTGCGAGCGCCTGGAGCGCAGACAGATACGGGAATGTTCGTTACTGCGTCTGGATTCATTTCAGCAGATGTTCAGAGCGATTCACGGCTTCTATTATCATTCATCTCATTCGGTAGCCCTGCATTCACAGCTCATGTAGATGAAGGGTAAAACCCTGTTCCCACAACCCTGAAAAAATGACTGTGCTGCTCACTTACTCAGTCATCACTACAACTGACTGATGGTGACATGAGGAAAATCCAACTAGTTTCTTCAATCCGATTCAAAGATGCCTTGTGCACATGTGCAGTGCCATGATCTGTATCTGAAGAGTTCATGTGCAAAAACAGATAACTCTGTTTTTAACAATTTTCAAAAATCATGTTTTTTTTTTCCATTGTGCATTCCAATTTATCTCTATCATACTGCAGTCGAGTTATTTTGATTAGGTAAAAAATAACTAAAAAATACAGCTAACTAACACAGCAAAATATAATAAAAACATGATTTTTGAAAATTAAAAAAAAAAAAGAGTTATCTGTTTTTTCAAATAAACTCTTCATGCATTCTTGATTTAACACACTCATTTGATTATCAAAGTCAAGTCAAAGTCTGCTTTATTGTCAATTCTGCCACATGTACAGCACATACATACAGAGAATTGAAATTGCGTGACTCTCAGACCCATGGTGCATACAGTTAACAATAAAACACTAACAGTAGACGTAGAATGCAAATAAATACAGTTTAAAATATAAAAACAAACTATACAGATATACAAATAAGGACATTGTAGAAAAGAGTTAGATTAAGTGGCATAAGGCACATGGCAGATGAAATGCAAATCGGTTAAATAAACAAAACTAAACAAAACTGTGCAGATATGAGTGTAGTGCAAAAAGAGCTTAACAAAATGAAAACTGTGCAGATATAAAGAGTGTAGTGCAAAAATAGCTTATCAAATAGCTTATTATGGAATGAATAACACATCCGTCATCTTCCATTGATGCAGTTTCTGATGAACATGATGCAGGACGACTGACTGTGTGATGGAGTCTATTAGAATACAGTGATATAAGCCTACAATTCAAGATATGTGGGCAAATAAAATCACCCTCTTATATTTATATCATATGTTTAGCAATATCACTCCAGCAAGAGTGCTGCTTTTCCCCAATATCTGCATGACTGCAAATGTGATATTGATTTATACAATGGCTCAATAAACAAGAAGTTAATATTGTGTTTAAGACACAATGATGTCTGTTTTGAAAATAATTCCAACCAATGTCACAGCAGAACTGTTGATCGACGCACAGCGGTGATTCGTTACGAAATGAATCCATGGTTTGAATGAATCGAGTGAGTCAATGATTCATAAAGACAGTTCGTCCCAAAACCCACACATGCGGTCTTTGCATCTGACCACTCATCTACTTACAGTACATGACGTATTTGCTGTATTTGGCCGAAATGTTCAAGTGGCCATGAAGACCGCTGTGTGCCTATCCTGTGAGATGCACTTACAACATAGTGATACGTTTTTTTACAGAGCTTTATTTGCACATTTTAATAATAATAATAATAATAATAATAATAATAATAATCTTTACTTTCTATAACGCCTTTAAATGTTGCATTCAAAATGCATTCAAAACACTTAAAAATAAAATAATATAGAATTAATATAAAAATTCAAGTAAAAACTTCCCTAAAGAAATGAGTTTTAAGGTGAGATTTACAAATTATAAGGGATTTCGCTTGCTTTATCTCAGTAGGTAAAGAGTTTCATAGTTTTGGAGCTAGTGAAGAAAAAGCCGTATCACCCGTCGATCTTAACCAGGTTGAGGGAACAGTTAACAGACCCGTTTCAGATGAGCGATGGTCACACAATGGGGTACAGAGAGTTCAAAGCTCTGACAAATATTGAGGTGCCAAACCATGCACAGTCTTATAAGTAAGCATCAGAATTTTAAAATCAAAACAGGAAGCCAATGCAAGGACTCCAAGATAGAAGTGATATGATCTCTAATCTCAGTTCAAGCCAAATTTTGCATGACCTGCAATTTGTTTAGGGTAGCTTTTGAATCCCCAGCCAACAAAGCATTGCAATAGTTAATACAGGAGAATACAAGTGTTAATATTGTACACTTAATGCTTTGCACTTTAAAAAATAAACTAAACGGTAACACTTTATTTTAAGGAACAATTCTCATTAACTAGCTACTTATTATCATGCATATTATTAGCACATATTAATGATTTATTCTGCATGACCGTATTTTAGATCCCATAATCCTACCCCACACCTAAACGTAACAAGTACCTTACTAACTATTAATAAGCAGCAAATGATCAGTTTATTGAGGGAAAACTCTTAATTAATAGTGAATATGCGTTCCCTATTCTAAAGTGTTATCTAAACTTCTGCATTTCTGTTTAGTGGTCCCTAAATATGACACAGTTTAACTGTGGTGTATCTAATGATACAAAAGCAGTTGCAAACGTTTTATAAAACACATACTCATCTCTGCAGGAATAAAATGTGCAACGCTTTTATATTTTACACAAATTATGTGTAATATCTCTCATTAATTAACTTACATGGCAAAGTTTTGCTCTATATCTTCTATAGCTTCGGAAGGTTTTGCACATTTATTTCCTGACATTGAATCAAAATATTTCTTTCTTAAGCCTATTTTTTGTAATGTCAATTTAATGCTTTTCTCATTTGACACAATAACGACATTAAATGATCTTTTGGGGTGTCATTTCTCAGGCAAAATTGATGTGCAGTTCATTTGTGATTAATTAGATGAATTATCAAATCATGTAATTAATTTGATTAAAAAATGTAATTGCTAGACAGCCTCAGTATGTTTACACACATCTTACGAATGTGTGTGTATTTAATCGTGTCTTATGAACTGGTCAGTGCAGGAGATCTTTGTTTAAAATCTCTTCTGTCGTATATCAGCTTTATTTCTATATATGTCATCAACGTAAAAACTACCATTTTCATATTTTGTCCAGTTCTGAACGCTGTGTATGTGCTGAAGTTTAGTTCAGAATGCATGTAATGCACATGTGAATGAATATGTGAATTGGATCGCAGCGTTACGGTTCATATAAACAGAACGTTCTGATTTGATTCATTAGTGCACGTAAACATTCCTACAGAGACACAAGGAGGGCAAACACCTTCACAGCAACCCTAACTGCATAGCAATATGATAAAACCACTCCAAAACACTTAGCAACTGCATTACATACGCAACCTTTTCATATTTTCTCATGAAAACATGTAAAAATCTAGATACTCTTAAACAAAATAGGAAAAGACCTCTTGAAATGAAGCGCACAGAATGGAGAATCTGAAGATTACATACAGTCAAACCAAAATGTATTCAGACACCTTCAATATTTCTCACATTATATCACAGTTTATTTGCTATAGTTTAGAAAATGGTAATAAAATATGACAAGAACTCAGAGTTAAACTGTGTCAGAACAAATTCATCTTGATAATGTCAGAAAAATTTGATAGAAAGGCATGTAATGAATTCAGTTGAATAGCTGTTAAATTTAAGAACACAATTAGATAATACCAATTTAGCTCAACCAATCACCGAGCAATGCTTCGTTTTGTTCAGTCTGTGTGTAAAAAGATCATATTAGCAATTAAAGAAAAACACTTCAGCAAAACATGCTCAGCTCAAGGTGTCTGAATAATTTTTGATCCGGTTGTCCACTGTATGAAGGATTTTTGGGTGTAATATGTCACAGTTGATTTTATTTAGCTATCCTCACTTACATAAATGAACTATAGTGTCCTGCACCCACTAGTAAAACAATATCAAAGATGATATCTGGAGTCTGAATAATCTTTGGTTTGGCTGTACACCTTGAGGTTAATATAATAACATTTGTATGTAAAATGTCATCAAATGGGATGCAGCTGACACAAGCTAGGAAACCCCAGAGATCTGTCTGTTTTCTCTCCTGAGGATCTGCGCTCAGCGAGCGTCTTGAGAAGCAGCAGAAGGAGTGGGCGTTCTGTCAAGCACTCTTCTGCATCTCATGGCCACGAGCCAATCATCCATCAAACCACATCCGTGTGCATCCACCAAACACCACCAAACATGTGGATTCTCCCGCTGCTTCATGCAGATCTCCATCTGATCGGACACAGCAGAATCAAGCCATGATATCTTAGCTTCCCTCTCTGAGAACTGCTCTCGGCTCAGCGGCTGACAGTAATAGCTGCCATCTGAAAGCCTTATCTGCTGTAATTCCTGGTGTAGGTGGGTATTACTGTAATTAGATGTCAATAGAGACATGCGAATATATGAGACACTGAAATAGCCCCGGTGAGAAGCCAAGCGTTCTAATTTCCACACTTTGATTTCAAACCATGTGGATTTGGATACGTTGTACATTTTTAGTTCAGATTAAAACCGGCGCCGCCAAAGAAGCACTTGGAGAGAAGTGGGTCTTATGAGCGTGTTTATGCCCGCGGGACACAGACAGATCCAGTGTGTCATGAGTTCTGGATCAGGGTTAAATAGTCACTAAGTGCTTGACTTAGTGCTCTTTTTCTAGCACGTTTAAATGAAATATACATGCACTGAGCTATGAATTCTATAATCAGTCTAATCCATTCCGTATGAAGTGTCCTGGGCTTCAGCAGGCCTTCAGATCGACAATACAGGCTTTTGTGAAGCTTCACTGCCCTCTCGTGGTGCTACAGACCACAGACATTTCATCAGTCGCTCATGTGATTCATCATAATGAAGGTTTACTCTCCTGAGGCTGTCATTTCAGTAAGTACAGAGTATAAAAGGCTTGGGCAGAAATACAGTGCGTAAATAAAGAGACAAAGCTACTCACTGACAACTTTGGGTTGTCAACTTAAAGTTAATTTTCTTATTTGAACCAACTCTTTGATAAAACAGGATAGTATATTCAGGATGCACATATACAGGTGCATCTCAAAAACTCAAAAAAGTTTTTTCTAACTTATTTCAAAAAGTGAAACTTTCATATATTCTAGATTCATTACATGTAAAGTAAACATTTCAAAAGATTTTTATTTTATTTTGACGATGCTTACAGCTCATGAAAGTCAAAAATCCAAAACTCAAGTTTCACTTTTTGAAATGTTACAAAAAAATTTTTTTGAGATGCACCTGTAATAATGAGACAGACTGAATGAATGTTTCATTCTCTGAGAGACAGAGAGAGAGCATTAAACTGCATTGCCAGTGTGACACACACATCTGTGTCACAGCACTGAAACACTGCTGAAATGCTTGTTATGACTGTAAACCCAGTTGTTTCATAAAGAAAAGCTGACATACCTCACTAGATGTTTTCACTGAAGCAGCAGAAATCACACAGACGCAGGTCTAGTGTGTGTTTGAGCTGCTGCGCGTCTCACACTCGTTCCATGTGAGTAAACAACGCGCCTGCTATCTGTCACATGCATCATACTCACCGGGTTTCCTGTTCTAGAGTGTCTCTTTTCCTGTTTACACCACAGATGTACAGTGCGATGCACCTCTGCACAACACGGCCGATGATCGAGTGATGCTGGAGCCATGCAAAGATGCTCAGCTCTCAGAAACACATCTGTGCACTGCAGTCACAAATCTAAAATCTAAAACTTCTTCACGTTCTGTGAGATATAACGAAACATTTCTAATAAAGAACATGAAGAAAAAGACAAAACACCAGTGCTGGTCCATCCTCAATAAAGTATTTCAAAGCGACAGAGCAGTGAAGCTGACAAAAAAATACATCTCAATGACATGATAAGAGAATCTTCATTTTTGGCTGAATCAGTTTTTTCCCGCAGGCTATAGTCAGCTTGAACAATTAAAACATTCGTAACAATACATCGTCCATCATAACTGACACATTTATTCATAGAATCCGAAAATTTCACAAATCATTTAAACAACTGCATGTTTTTTTCTCTATAGTTCTACTTCTGTATATAGTGCATTATTTAATTTTCTGTTTGTCTTATAATAGTGTTATATTCCATCTCTGCTGTGCAATTCCTATGTATGTCTGAGTCAAATTCCTTGTGTGTAAACATTGATAATAAAGCTATTTCTGACTTCTGAAATATCCCTTTAAGATAACAGTTAGCAGAAATATTGACGACATGCATATTAATGAAGGGTCTGAAACAAGTGGTACTGTATATTGACTCACATATTAGTAAATGTTTGTGATTGGATTATGACACCTCATTAATTATCAATACTTAAAGATATCCAGGGAATATCATATGTGTATGGGAGCACAATTAATAATATATATCTAAACCCACTGCACTGTTTTCTTGGTTCGATCAATATTAATGTACATATATCAGCAAATGACCTGATGACCCCCTGCTGTCATCATATAGAAGGCCACGCCCTTTCTCGTCAACAGCCAATCAGATCTGAGAGATTCTCACGCAGCTCAAGCACTGACATAAAAGAAGCGTGTTGAATGGAAGCGGTGTATAGAAAGGGCGGGGCTTGGCGGCCAGGACTTCCGCTTTAATTTGTCAGATGGGTCTAAATAATAATAATGACATTATTTTAAACTGTTACTGTCTAGTTTAACTGTGACTGTGCAAGAAGCGGGCAAATGCCATTGATCTGGTGTAAATTACGCTCAGACTGTCAGCTGATGTCTGTTACTTTTCTCCGCGCTGCTGAGGATCGGCCAATCACAGTCGACTGAGATCACTGTACGTGTGTGTTTGCAAATGCTGGGGAAGATTTGCCTGTGTATGTTAGGTACTGTACTTAATATTTGTAAAAGATTATAACACTTGGAGTTTAAATGTCTGCAGAAAGACAGATCCCGTGGTTAGATGCGAACGGATGATCAGCTTTATGAGCCTTAGAGCGCCGCCTGCTGGAGAAACGCCGAATCTTTCCGAACCTCTCCGAATCTTTCCGAACCTCTCCGAATCTCACCGAGCTCGCTCAGTCAGCCATGTAGAGTGCAGGCGACAGGATTCTGTTCCCAGCGAATATTATTCCTGATCTTCATATTTCAGATCGCAGTCAAACATGGTTCAGTCCTGCTCGGCGTACGGATGCAAAAACAGATACCACAAAGACAAAAACATCTCCTTTCATAAGTGAGCTCCGCTCCTCGTGTGTTAGTGTCGAGTCTCAGTCGCAGCACGATGTTGTTGTTGTTGCCACAGTTCTCTAGTCGCGTGTCTTGGGTCGGTTTGCTCATGTTAGTTAACTAGAGTTCATCAGCTGCAGTGTTAGTTTGCTTTAGTTTAGTTCACATCAGCAGCTTTCGTCTGTCTTTACTGGCTACAAACTTCACAGCACGACTGATGTGTTTCTCAGTAAAGATCAGCTGAAATGTCCATCTTTAATGTGTTTGGAGGCACAATATTTTTATTGTGTCCACTAGTTTTGAGTGATGTACAAATGCAAGCGATCATCCTGACTTAATTCATTTCCCTTCAGACCTGTATGACTTTCTTTTGTGGAAAATAAAAGAAGGCATTTTGAGAGATGTCTCAGTGGTTTGTTGTTGTCATCCATACTCAGTTTTCTTCCAGCATTCTTCAGAGTATCTTCTTTTGTGAGAGTCATACATGAATGATGACCTCTGAATGGTCTTTCTTGTTAATGACAGCAAATGCAATGTACTTGAAAATACTGAAATGAAGCGAAGCCTTATTTTACTTAGACTTAATTAAAAACAATACAGACAGCACTTGTGGGCTGGTTAGGGTTAGGTTAACACACAGAGATGTTAGCTGTCTTTATGTGTAATGTGTAAATGATGTGTTTGTTATATTTCCTATGTATTAAGCACTTGCTGTGTGTGGTTTGTCTGTACAGTGTGTGTGTTAGTTCTCCTCCAGCACTGAAGTATTGTGTAGATTTTCCCTTTACTTTCAGGTAAACCATTGAGTGATAATCAAGTGATCTGATGATAATCTGAGTTCATGTAATCTCTGTTATTTGTCATTAACTGCGCAGGTTTCCTCTGGCCCGGCCGGACGTCTGTGGGAAATGGGTGGCCGCTATGAAGAGAAGAAACTTCAAACCCACCAAGTACAGCAACATCTGCTCTCAGCACTTCACCAGAGACTGCTTCAAACACGAATGCAACAACCGCGTGTTAAAGGACAACGCCGTGCCGTCGCTCTTCACCTTCAGCAAACTACAGATGCAGGTGACGCTAGCGCTCCAAACCTCCTTTACTCTTGCACTTCTCTCGCAGCGAGGCCAGAAACACATCCAAAGCTCTTGTGTCTTTGGGTGATATTCAGAAACTGCACGGTAGGGATGTGCATCTCATGACTGAGGCCGATGCGATACGCATCTCAATGCATAGCCAGCGATGCGATACATTAAAGATACACGATACGATACGGTTCACCACTATTACGATTCCGATTCGATTCAACACAATGCGATTCCATGCCATACGATGCAGTGGAAAAAATATGATTGCCTTTATTTCTTTGGTTCAGACAGACAGCAAATCATAAATTAGCTTGAGTGTCCTCTGACTTCTAACACCTTAATGCCTGTTTCATAAAACAAGTTTACCAAATAAGCCAGGCTTATTTCAGTTAGTCTGACTCATTGTCCAATGATTTGGTTCCATAAAGCAAATTTAACATATCTCACTGTGGCAGCTTCTGCTGGGAAACTAACCTGGTCACTAACCAACCTGGTCAGGTTAAGCTGAGCTCCTCTAACACTGACCAATATAGGAACACACTGATATTACCACTGACTCTCACATACTCTCATAGCCATGCAGCCTTTCTCTCTGGTTTTATGACAGCTTATAGTTAGCAGAACATTAGAAGATTACAGTCTAAAATTGCTCTTTAAACCATTAAAATCACTAAATTAAAAATGAAAATAAATAAAGAACAAGACTACATTTTAACTGCTATAAGAAACATTAACTCATTTGAACTTAAAGCTGCAGTCCGTAACTTTTTTGGTTAAAAATGATCCGAAATAAATATTTGAGAAAGTACATAACCAGCCAGTGTTCAAAACTATCGCCTTACTTTACCCCGATTCACAACGGTTATCTTATAATAATGTTTTCTGATTTGAGTGGCACGGGTGGGTTTCCGCAGGAAATTCGAGCATGGCACTGCGTCATTACGTCACATCTGTAAACATGAAGAAGTTTTCCCGGCTACTAGGCTCTGGCACGTGAGGATCCTGCAGGTGGTGGATCATTTATAGCCTTTTCTCACAGCAGCTCGAATAATTAAACTTATCATTTTGATGGCGGATTGTAATCCAGAAAGGATTGTGTGTTTATGAAACACGTGTGAATGAAATTAAATTATATTCCAGTTTTAAATGTGCTTCTGATTACAGATAGCCAACGTGGGATTACACAAGTTTTTGTATTTTAAATAGAACCAGTTTGAAGGAAGATTAATTTGCTTTTTGGATTAAAAGAATTTCTTAATATGAAATTTGAATGGTATGACAATTAGATATTAGACTGTACAGAAATTGAAATCTACACGCTAATGCTATACTCATAGTCACGCAATGCTGATGTTGTTAACATTAATAATTTGAGAACAAAGTATAATAATAATACTTTGCACAGTTAGATGTGATATGAGCTAACTGATCTTTAGATTTAATCACTGTTGGTAGCGCGATTTATTGTAATGCTTTTTTCCTCAGTTGGGCAGAACAAACGTGTCAGACTTACTTGTTACTTACTTGTTAAGATGGCAAATTACGGTGAAAATTCTGATTTGGGTCATATATTCCAAGACATAGGCAGTAAATATCCACACCGGTGCAGTGACTGACAACTACACATTCACCTCAAAACATTAGATTCATCCGCGCTGGAGCCGGAGCACCGGATCACAGCCCCGCGCACGGAAGATAATTCCGCAAGAAAATGCAATTCCAGGTTTTCAAACATAGAGGGCGACAAAGAGGTAAAAGTTACGTACTGCAGCTTTAATAATTAAGACAGTATTAGCTTACATTTGATTTATCGATTACAATACTCCCTTTACAGTTACTGCTATCATAAAAATACAATTATATGTAGGTTTAAAATTCTACAAAAGGCACATTTAATGTCCAACAACAAATATTTTAGCAAAATGCTTATTTTACTCAGAATTATTGCGCTATAATTCTATTGCGTTCCGTCTAAATGGATATGTTTGCATGACTTTCTAACATTTACAGATGGAGAATGTACCTCAAATCCATTAAACAGCACAAATATATTCGCTGTTTGCTATGGTGGATCGATTGATCCATGATCGACATTAAGGACTTTAATTCCCGCTTTTCCTCGGTCTCTGTAGTGTTGTGATGTGTCATATTCACACGCAGCGGTGATGAGAGAACGCGCTTGAGGAGAAATCAATCTACATAAAATATAAAATATTGGTAACAAATTATTGGTCACATTCTAAACAATAAAAAGTATAGCACATCCACTAGTAATAATTATAGTGGGTACGGAAAGTATTCAGACCCCCTTAAATTTTTCACTCTTTGTTATATTGCAGCCATTTGCTAAAATCATTTGTTCATTTTTTTTTCCTCATTAATGTACACACAGCACCCCATATTGACAGAAAAACACAGAATTGTTTGCATTTTTGCAGATTTATTAAAAAAGAAAAACTGAAATATCACATGGTCCTAAGTATTCAGACCCTTTGCTGTGACACTCATATATTTAACTCAGGTGCTGTCCATTTCTTCTGATCATCCTTGAGATGGTTCTACACCTTCATTTGAGTCCAGCTGTGTTTGATTATACTGATTGGACTTGATTAGGAAAGCCACATACCTGTCTATATAAGACCTTACAGCTCACAGTGCATGTCAGAGCAAATGAGAATCATGAGGTCAAAAGAACTGCCTGAAGATGTGGTGGCTTCTGCCGCTGTTATGAAGAATCACTCTCAAAGTCTTGGGGTTTTGATGCCAGAAGATAGACTTTATTACAAGAACAAAGCCGAGAAGTTTTCTGCAGAAAACATCTCTCGAATGTTTCTAGGCTTTGGTATATATACAAGTTTTTAAGGCGGGTTCTTATACATTTGGAGTGTCTCTTTTGTATACAATTCCATATATCTCCCTGAGGAGAAGAGTCCTCCTAGTCCTATTATGGTAAAGGAAAAATCCCCCCTACATTTTTCAGATGTTTTCTTGTCTGCACATTTTAGCCACGTAGGCACTTTTTACACAGGGGCCTTAGAACATAATGGAAGATTAAATAGATATATTAATGGCAAGATTCACCTTGATTATACTTGATTAATTCAGATCTTCAACAATAAAAATCTTCTTCATTCCTCCCTTTGAGACTTTATTAAGTCTCACAATTGCTTTTGTCTACCCAGAGTGCTACTTCATAATTCAGTCCTTTCAGTTAACACTATCTAGTGACTAAATAAGTCACACAGTCTTATCATCAATGACTAGATGATGCAGCAGCACTCTGGAGGAGAATCAGAACCAAACGTCTCTCTCTACACTTGACTAAGAGAGAGTAAAAGATTCTGTCTCCTTTCCCCTTTTATCATAGAAAACAATGTTATAAGCATGAGCGTGCATTTGGTTCAGCGCTTGCCTGTGGTTGTCACAGTTATGTATATTAAAAACATAAAAACACATTCAAAATATAATACATTGAATATTCCAAGAAAAATAGTTCGGATCCGTTGATCTTCAGTCCAGATACTTTGCGCATCGTAGAAGGCCATCCATGGGCAGAGGTTAGGCTAGTTCTTACACCAAGTTCTTACACCTTTTCCTCATAGTCATCAGAGTCGCTGGAACTATCATCCAAAGTTTGCTCATTTAAGATCAGCTTGTTTAGCAATCCTTCATAATATTCATCCAGGTTCCTTTCGGTGATTATTCATTGATTGTTTGGGACTTTTATCATTTCCATTTGCTTAACAGTACCATTGATGACTAATGTTCTTAGTACGGGTAATACACAGCAAAATAATAATCCTCCTATTAATATAGCAGCTCCTAAAAACATTCCTAGTTTAGCAACCCATGCTCCCCATGCTCCAAATTTCAAATCAAACCAATCCCATATTCGTTGGTCCCTTCCTGCTTTTGCTGTAACTTCAGCTCTTAATTTTTTAATCATCACTTCACTAAAAGCTCCTCCAGGGGCAGTATTATTTGGTATAAAAGTGCAACATTGATCTCCAAACATAATACATACTCTTCCTCTATCAGCTAAAAGCCAATTCAGGGCCTGTCTGTTTTGCCACGTCATTCTACTTGTCGCGTGCACTTGTTCTCCTAATAAGGTTAACGCATCGTCAGTATAATGAATCTTTGTTGATTGTAATAAATGTAATTAATCCACTCTACATTTTTGTTAGGCGTGATCCAAACAAATTGATTCAACACCTGCTTTCACTTCATCTCTTGCCTTGAACTCGTTAGGAATCCCTCTCGGTTGTCCAATTGAGTCTAAATATACCTTTGGGTCTGGCTCATAACCTCTTTTGATTCTGTTGTCTTCTTTGTTCACGCTTTGTTCTGTTCCCCATTGTGCTATGTTAAGTTCTTGAAGTAATCTTACTCTTACGCACATACCTTTCCATCCGACTGGTAAAGAAGTCAACAATGTCTCTCCTCCACAGATCCATAAGAAATCTGCTATTATTAGTGATTGGTCTTCATAAATTTCTATAGAAGGCAAGGTAATAGTTTGATTTTCACATTTTTGAGGTGTTATTTTATTTCCTTTCTCTGTTCCAAGTGCTAAAAGTTCTGGAGCTCTAGAAGGAAGTTCAGACTTCCAAGAATTTTTCTTATCTATATACCAAACTATAGCACATTTGCCCTTGAACTTGCCCACATCTTGTGTTCCTTTTGGTTGTGAAAACACTCATATTCTTGTTTGTAATCTATGCCATACCATTTCAGAATCTCTACTTTCCGTTTTTCAATTTTTATATATTGGTTGATGTCCGAATACTGACACCAAGATCCCCAGAGTGGTCTAAAAAAGTGGTTTGTTAATTTAGGATTTCCCAAAAATCCTAGACATTCAGCAATACAATATGGTCTAGTAAAATCTGTTAAATGACAAAAGTTTCTCCCAAATTCAGCACATTTTTGTTAGTCATGTGGATTTGGTACGGCTATCACTTTGTTTAACGGAGAGTTGGAGCATAGCAAGCAATTTTCTTTCTTTGTTTCTCTTGCAGTAAAAGCTGCCCATCTATACCATTCATTATTTTGAGCTGTTTCCCATAATTCATCATTTTGACTAACTTCTTCGTCCCCTTGTATATTATAATCCATGTCTCTACGATTTTGGATTATCATTGGCTCTGTTGAGTTGATGTCATTATCACTGTTATTCAATGGTTGAAAAGTTAATTGAAGGGAAGTCTGGTTGCTTTCTATTGGTTGAGCTTGGATTTGCATTATTAGGTGCACTAGGCATAAGATGGTCTTCAGACACATTGTCAAATTTGCTCTCTTGCCTCTCTTGTAATTTCAGCCAGCAAAGCTTTAATGTCCCCCCAGTCTAAAGTTTGCCTATTGTCTCTTCTTCAAATACTCTTATCCATTTTCCTGCGCCCTCATGAATATCAGGGAGGTGAGTGACTAGCCCCTCGAGGTCCTGTGAAGCCCAGGGAACATATTGTCCCTGAGCACCTTTGATTAAAATTGGGAGTTGTGCAGCCAGTGGTCTGAGCATCCCCCTTTCTCCGCTCTGCTCCTATTCTCCTGTATCAAATAACTCCTCTTCACCATTCACTTCCTCACTACTTTCCAACAACCTTCTTCTCCGTCTCTACAATTTATTTACCTTTTGTATCTTTTTTCCTGATTCTTTAATTTTCTTCTCTATCTCTTCTTCCATAGCCTCTAGTTGTGCTTCAGTTTCTCTATTTTTTCTCTTTATTTTTTCTAATATTTCCTCATATTCTGTTTTGCCTTCTTGGTTTGTTTTCATCATTTCTAAGGCTATGCGTGCTTGTTTATAACAATCCATAGGTAAATATCTTTCACTTTCCCTTTTCTGTTCCCTGCTCTTTGTTTGTACAGCTGGTTCCTTTTTTTCTTCCAACTCTATTTGTCCTTCCATGTCCATTTCTCCCGTTACCTCTACCTTTCCCTTGAGAATTGGGAACTCTCCCTCCGAAGGCAGATAGGGGGTGGTTTGAAAAACAACATCTCCTTTTTGCTTGTCTTTCTGTCTGCCTCTTTCCTTATCTTCCTGGCCTGTTTTATACTTCTTCTTTGTAGTTTGTTGTAGATTGGAGACACTGGCTCCAATATGGGCAAAATGCTATTTTTTTGGGTACAATTTCTAAAGACAGTTACTCTCTGCCTTTTTCTATAAAGCATTTGCCTCCCTTTCACCACCTCTAATCCGCTTTCACTAGATTTTTAGATTTTAGAAGAGTTTTCAAGAGGTGAGTCGCAGAGTGGAACAAAGTGGGTCACTCAAAGTCACTTGGCTGTTGCTTAATTTGCATTTCAATGACACGCACACACATACTCACACAGTTCAGTCTAGGGCTGCACGATATACCAACATCAATTATGAATTGCGGTATTGCTTAGTGCAATTTTCGAATCGCAAAGGCCGCGATTTAAAACGTGCTGCGTGTTTTGGAGTGCGAGCACGCACTAGTTGTAATAACAGCGAGGATCTCAGAGCGATGGTTCACTATTAAGAGGCCCAGTTTGCATTTCATCTTGCGTCACTGGTCTCTCCTCGTCACTTTCTCCTGAGTTGTCTGCTTGTCTTTTTCCTTCTCTTTCCACTTCGTCTTTTCCATTTGTTGGCTCCCAAGTATTTCGATCATTTGTTAGCTGTCCCATCAATCATTTCATCTTCACCAGGGTGACTCTTTGCGAGTCGTTGCAATGGTCTTTCCCTCGTTGGCAAGGGAGGGTCGTTACTAGCACGCCCTTCATCCCTCACTTCATGCTGTGTAGGGTTGCTGAATGTGGTTGGTGTATTTTAAGGAGAGAGATGTGGACCCAGGTGTCACTTTGCAACTATTTTGCTGATCAATGCAAGATTCTTCCTTGAGATCATAACTGCACACTCACTGGTCCTTAATGGTGGAGCAAACCATTCCCTGGCCTTGACAGAACTGCTGCACCTGTAGGTGGACTCTTTCAGAGTTTTTGTTAGTGATATCAAGCATGCTCATTTGCTCATCTGTCCAGTTATCCTTCTTGGTGTGACCTGTGGAAATTTCATGTGGGTTGAGGGCTGTCCTGGCCCCTTTTTTGAGATCTCACTAATTCATTGCTATCAATACAATGAGCATAGGTTGAATACCCATTTTCTCTAATATAATAAAGAATTTGGTTTTAGTTGTCTCTAATCTTACTATTTTTCAATTCATTGCAAATTTATTCTCAACAACTTGCTAATTCAGTTATCTCTTTGTTTTATAAACTGAGTTTCACTACTTCACTAGATAATTTCTACTAGGCCTATCTTGCTCAGTAGCATAGGTATTTTGACCTGGAAAACCCTCAACCCACTTTCTTTATGTTAACAGTCAGAAAGACAATATTTTATCCTTTTGGCACAGAATCAGCTCCATCATGATATTCTGAAAAGAAAGTTAGATGTGGGGTGGACAGAGCAAGCTTGCTTGCTTTGCCTTCCCATGTAATGCGCTGCGCAAGTGTGGCACTGTTTTTCTTTCTGCCACAACAATAACCTAGGTACTGACCGGGAACCTGAACCAAATTCATCCACGGTCATTATTCTACTGGGCATTATTTGCCCTGTGGGCCTGCATATTAAATTTGGCATACAGCTGTTTTGGCAAAATAATTGATTTGCCTCAGTGTCTCGTCAGACACCTTCTTTCACTCCACAACACCATCATTCATACTTTTCCTCACTCTTTCACACCCTTTCACACCCCCCTTTTGGCCAAAAACATATTTTGTCTTGATTTCAGCTGATTGTGAACTGAATGGTTTTAGCTGTGGAATGCCATGGATTCTGAATAGGACTTTACTGAGCGTAGACCTGGTAGCATTCCACATAGTGTCTAATTGTCATATTCAACTGGACAACATCAGTCATCATAAAGTTTAATTTAACACTGCAGGTATAAATCTCTTTTTCCTCTAACACAATCTAATAGGTTAATTGGTTTAGAATAATTTTCTTAGGCATTGTGCAGTTGAGAGAACTATGTGTAATTTCTCAAATGTCACTTGTCTAATTTAAATTTTAGTCATATGATTTTTGTTATTGCTCATGAGCTACTTTGAGAAGGGGATTGGAGATCTCTGCATAAGCTAGGATCCATGGCCATCAACATTTCTATCCTGTTATCTCCAGTGATGACAGCATTTATGATTTCACGATTTTGGACCATTGGAGTTAAATTTATTTATTATTATTACTCTATTCAATCTAGCCCTTGTAAATTACCATTAAACAAAATGGAGTGACCAATATTTTTATTTTATCAGCTCTGTTTTTTCTATTAGACATCTTGTCTACCCTTTTTTTTCTTTTTCTTTTTTTTCAAAGAGTTCAGCATTGTTGTCAATAATTCAGTTGTGCATTTTCCCTTAGTTGGTTAATGAAATAGCCCTCACTATGCCAACTCCAGCTCCCTTTTTATCTGATTTGTGTGTCAAGCACCACTTCTGTCTGTCTCAATTCCTTGTTCTTTTAGACACAAGGCTGGACTAGTACCTATTGAAAAGCAGATTGAGAACGTTAGTTAAAACAGAATTCAAAGAACTGCTGTGAGACCAGTAAGTAATCAAGATTAATAAAAAATTAATAAAATAATTAACAAAATTTGAAGCTGTCTCTATAGTGATCATTAAATATGCAGCACCTGTGCGTGCAAAGGGAAGGGATGGAAGTGCTTCTGGTTAGATCATCAGTCTGCTGAAGTTGTTTTGTTGTTGCAATGGGTCATCAGTCTGTGATGGCACTCAAAGGCTTGATGTTGTGGGGTATGATCTCCATTGTTTCTCTACCTCTCTTCAGTCTGGCTTTTGATTGATCCTGCCAGAGTTTTGCATTTCAGCATGTTCTCTTCAACCTTAGGAAAAGTCTCAAGTGAAAAATTCACCTTTTCCTGCTTTAAGTCAGCCTTTTTCCATGCAGAAGTGTGTACTCCTCTTTCCAGAGGGGAGTTTCAAGTCCATCAGCTCCTCCCTCTTCTTCTCTCTGCAGCCGTGTCTTTGCTTCTTCGCCACTTTGCCCAACAGACTCCAGTTTATTGCTTCCCTTTGTCAAGGCTCTATTCCAGCAGGCATCTGAAATTTTAACCCTCAGAGACTGCATTAATCAAACTGAACATTTGTAAACTCTGATCAAATTGTGTCTGAGCAATCAGCTCTTTATCTAATTTTCACTTTTCAACCATCTTTTTCAATGGTTCCTTAATAAAAAGGTTTAAATAAAAATAAATAACTAAAAATAAATAAAGTCATCTGGTTAAATACAGCAGTTCCCTTATTCTATTTTAGTAAAGCAAGTTCTTCATTGCAGAAAAACAGCAAGCAGTTTCTTCTTTGCAAAATGCAGAAAGTAGCAGTAATCTACCTTTATTATATACTACAATAAAACAAAAGAATTCTTTCTTTTACACCAGCATGACATGCATATGGTAAACTAAAGACCTCCATCATAATTTGTCTTCTATATTTGCATACATTGTTCAGAATAATCAGTAATGGTGAATGAATTTTCCCAACCAACATCAAATAATTCATTTTATTTAGTTTAATTATTTAATCAACAAGTTCCTTTATTATTTTAAAATGTCTATGGCTTTTGATTTATAATTTCAATGAACTTGGTCACCCAATCTTGCTCTCATTCAACATTTCACTACACAAGTTATCTTTAGTTAACTTAAATCCAAATCTCTGAAACTGTGTAATGGATTAATTCTCTTACTGTCCCCCAGGGATAACAAGATACAAATTTTCAGACGTCTTCGGGTATAAGATATAAAGTTTTAAGCACGTGCAATATTTTATTCATCTCCTAAGATAATTCATTAAATCATAAATATATATCTTATTTTAATTAATCTATTATTATTTCAATATTCTGCAAAGTCCTTATCTTAGAACACTTTTTTTTTTTCCAAATAACATTCATACAAGTCCCTTTATTCAGACAGGGCTCATCCTTTCATTCTGCATCACTTTATTTATAGGTTCTTATGCTTTCATACTTCGTCCCTTTTTTATTGGGCTCATTCTTTCATTCATCCCTCTCGGGTGTAACAAGAACTGCGTCCGTCTTTACCAGGGAGGGGCACGCACCTCTTATTCACCCAATACGGAATTTATTTTCTCATACAACCATAGTCTTTCACACAGACATGTACTTGGACACAAACACAGTTTCAGACATACAACAAAACAAAACAAAACACTCTCTGTGGGCGACCTGCAGCGGAACTCTCGCTCTTTTACTGTTTAATCCACTTTCTCTCTCTCTCAGTAAAAAAACAGCGCTCAGCCAGGAATTTTTGCCTGCCCGTGAAGACCCCTGTAATCTCCCTTACACCTCTTTTTTTATTTTTATTTATTTTTAATCAGGGCGGTATCCGTAGGCCTTTTTGCCTACCCGTGCAGACCCCTGTATTTTTAATCAGGGCGGTATCCGCAGGCCTTTTTCGCGCGTCCTATACTACATCTGCTTCATGTTTATTTCTGTCCCTTCAGGCCCAGTCTAAAATGAACGCAGACCATTGCTAGCAATGTATGTCTGCCTACACCATCTAGTTTCAATATAGGTTACCTATCAGGCCTTCCTAACAGTAAACCAGATAAATGCATGCAGTTATTTCTTCTGGAATCAGAACCCTTTTTTCTTTTTGTTCTTTAAATTTGGAAGAGCAATCCTGAGTGTCCTTACCACCCCGTGCTAACTGGCAAACATCACAGATTTATATAAGCAAAAATTGCCTACCTTAAGTGGCCACAGAATCTGCCGTTTGCCAAGCCAGCCCGAAGTGGTCTTTCACCCTCTGCTCCTTTCCGATCCTGTTCGTGACGTCAATTTGTGGTGGCTTCTGCCGCTGTTATGAAGAATCACTCTCAAAGTCTTGGGGTTTTGATGCCAGAAGATAGACTTTATTACAAGAACAAAGCCGAGAAGTTTTCTGCATAAAAAATTTCTCGAATGTTTCTGGGCTTTGGTATATATACAAGTTTTTAAGGCGGGTTCTTATACATTTGGAGTGTCTCTTTTGTATACAATTCCATATATCTCCCTAAGGAGAAGAGTCCTCCTAGTCCTATTATGGTAAAGGAAAAAGCCCCCCCTACATTTTTCAGATGTTTTCTTGTCTGCACATTTTAGCCACGTAGGCACTTTTTACACAGGGGCCTTAGAACATAATGAAAGATTAAATAGATATATTAATGGCAAGATTCACCTTGATTATACTTGATTAATTCAGATCTTCAACAATAAAAATCTTCTTCAAAGAGCTCAGAGACAGAATTGTGGCAAGGCACAGATCTGGCCAAGGTTACAAAAAAATTTCTTAAGGTTCCTAAGAGCACAGTGGCCTCCATAATCCTTAAATGGAAGACGTTTGGGACGACCAGAACCCTTCCTAGAGCTGGCCGTCCGGCCAAACTGAGCTATCGGGGGAGAAGAGCCTTGGTGAGAGAGGTAAAGAAGAACCCAAAGATCACTGTGGCTGAGCTCCAGAGATGCAGTCGGGAGATGGGAGAAAGTTGTAGAAAGTCAACAATCACTGCAGCCCTCCACCAGTCGGGGATTTGGCCCGACGGAAGCCTCTCTTCATTGCAAGACACATGACAGCCCGCATGGAGTTTGCTAAAAAAACACCTGAAGGACTCCAAGATGGTGAGAAATAAGATTCTCTGGTCTGATGAGACCAAGATAGAACTTTTTGGCTTTAATTCTAAGCGGTATGTGTGGAGAAAACCAGGCACTGCTCATCACCTGTCCAATACAGTCCCAACAGTGAAGCATGGTGGTGGCAGCATCATGCTGTGGGGGTGTTTTTCAGCTGCAGGGACAGGACGACTGGTTGCAATCGAGGGAAAGATGAATGCGGCCAAGTACAGGGATATCCTGGACGATAACCTTCTCCAGAGTGCTCAGGACCTCAGACTGGGCCGAAGGTTTACCTTCCAACAAGACAATGACCCTAAGCACACAGCTAAAATAACGAAGGAGTGGCTTCACAACAACTCCGTGACCGTTCTTGAATGGCCCAGCCAGAGCCCTGACTTAAACCAAATTGAGCATCTCTGGAGAGACCTAAAAATGGCTGTCCACCAACGTTTACCATCCAACCTGACAGAACTGGAGAGGATCTGCAAGGAGGAATGGCAGACGATCCCCAAATCCAGGTGTGAAAAACTTGTTGCATCTTTCCCAAAAAGACTCATGGCTGTATTAGATCAAAAGGGTGCTTCTACTAAATACTGAGCAAAGGGTCTGAATACTTAGGACCATGTGATATTTCAGTTTTTATTTTTTAATAAATCTGCAAAAATGTCAACAATTCTGTGTTTTTCTGTCAATGTGGGGTGCTGTGTGTACATTAATGAGGGAAAAAAATGAACTTAAATGATTTTAGCAAATGGCTGCAATATAACAAAGAGTGAAAAATTTAAGGGGGTCTGAATACTTTCCGTACCCACTGTATATAGAAATAATATTTTTTTTTTTTTTTTTTTTTACCAAAGCAAATGTGTTAAAAACAATGCATCACGATATTAATGCCAACTTGTATCCGATGCACACTTTTTTTTTTTAAATTGATGCATCACATCAACATTTTATGTCGATGCACCGAGCGAATCGGGGAATCACCCCATCCCAGATTTACACCTGAACAAACATTAATGAGCATTTAAAGGGGTTGTTTCATAATTTCAGTAAATTTGTATTTTTTCCTGATAATCTGTTATCAGAAGATTATCAGAAATGATCCAATATGGGCTCCAGAAAAACTACAGAATGGATCGTTAAAGTAATCTGTAGCACTTGTGCCCAATACACATATATCTACAGTTTCCTGAAGTCATACGCGTCATTGGAAGAATTCAGTAAAACTGTCTCCTCCTCCTCGAATCTCATTGGTTCTGCCAGATATTCAGACTCATTGATCTTATTTGACGCCTGTAATGTCGTCATATGAGCTAGGGCTGGGCGATTTTTCTGATTTTATAAATTATTTCGAATTTAATGTTTTGCATGATTTTACTTTTTAGAAATCGAGGAATTGCGATTTTGAATAGAAATATTACAAAACGTTAGAATTACACACTTTGACAATATGCCAATGATAACAGTAAAGAGAAAAGAGCGATCCAACTGCACGATTAACCTCTCAAGTGCTCATATCCCTAGGTGGCATATCGCTTTTGTGCTGATAAGGTATATCTGTCTGATATTTCATGTTTGCATCATGGTGACAGACTGAAAGCTGCTGTTCGTTGTTTTTACAGAACATTTATAGTTAATAATAGTCTACTGGTGTTATACCTTCAGTCATTTTGAATTTGAATTTCCTTGACTTGCGAATTTTTTAAAGCATTTTCCTCGTATTATTTCTGAACATATTTATAAGACAAGTTTGTACAAGATGTAGTTGTAGTTCATGCATCTTTTCTGCAAAGAAAAACATTTACATCATGTTGGCAACTCATTGTGTGATGCGCTTGGAATAGAATTTTCTGTAGCTAGATGGTTAATTAAGAAAAAGTTACTCGAATCATCTTGTAGTTACATTTTCAAGTCGACTAGTTAAAATTGTAGAAATCGAGAATTGGTCAAAATCGCCCTGTAAAGCTCATCATTTGTTGTGTTGTTGACAGACAGCGTCTCTAGAGGAGAGCTTCAGCCCAGACATGGCCTTTCCTCTGAGCCTGCCACTGTCGGATGCGGAGGAGATGCCGGCGCCGGTACGTCCGTCTGAAGCTGAGCCCGGTCCGCTCCTCCACTCCAGCGGCTTCGTCTCCTGTGACCACAACTACACGGTGGAGGACACCGTCCAGCAGAAGAGACGCATCGAGCAGCTGCAGGAGCAACTGGAGAAGCTGCGCAAGAGACTGAAGACGGTGCAGCAGAAGTGCCGGCGGCAGGAGAGGCAGCTGGAGCGCTTCAGAGCCATGAGCGAGGTCCAGAAGACCGGAGAGAGCTACGTTATCCTGCCCAAAGAGATCTACGACGTCCTGAAAGGAATAGAGACCATTGGTGCCTTGTGAGGGAAGCCGACCTCCAGAGAGTCACGGTTTTTAAGTGGTTTTAGCTTTTCTGTCAATCATGACTTGCGTTCTGAATGTGTGTGAGCGTCAGACGTTTCTGTCGTGTTCTCTTTGACTGAAGGAGGTTCAGATGGACAGAATGAAGTTTAGCTGCTGTGGGTGTCGATGTTGGATCTTTGTGGAACCGAAGGTCCTTTCAGGAGAGGATTGTCCGCTTCAGAGCAGAACTAACTTACCATGCAATAACTGAGAATTCAGGTATGATCGGTCGTCCATTTGCAGCGCTCGGTCAGAGAAAATAAACCCTTTAGCACTTGTGAAAATAGTCCGTGCACTTGGATGCCAGAGGAGCCTCGGTGCCTGAGAGACTTGAGCGACGCTGATGCTGACAAACGCTTCAGTAAATCAGGTTCTCATTATCTGCAGATTTGTTGAAATGGCAGCAGATCAGTGTTTGTTCTGTTATTAAATGTTTTTTTTTTCTAATTTAAACCTAATTTATACTGACTAGTTTGTTTTGAATTGATTAATGTACTAAGATGACCAAACTGGACTTCACTAAACACATTTTCAGTAGCCACAGAGTCACATATCAAAGGGCTTTGTTGTTGTTTTTCACCCCTTGCCGATTCATTTATTATTTACAAAACTTTAATAATTGTGGAATCAGTTTAAGCCATATATGGGTAAAAATAGATTTTTTGCTGGGAAAACTTCAATCATAGTTGCCTTACGGTCACAGTGCAATTGTTCATGTGTTTGACTGTTTCAATACAATGCTCTCATTCTTGACCTGAGCTGGTGCTTGAATGAGTTTCAGTGTCGTCTGAATGTCATGGTTTATTACTGTCCTGTACAGACACACTTAATGGAAGATGATTGCATATATGGTCAATAGCTGGTCAGATTTTCAAGGCACCACCCTTACAAAACTCTATACCACAATAACAAAAGTTTCCACCAATATATGAATTACTGCACTCTGATCATAACAAATTAATATGATAAATGATTCAAACTGTGTAAGAGTCTTTTTCAGAATCTCTGTTATTTTAATTTCTCTATCGGAATTTTTATGAAAAATATGGCTAATAACTACAGTAACTACTATGGTGAATGTTTGTGAGGGTAAACTGGGAACAGCAGCATCAGCTAAACACCCGTGTTTTGATCATCACAAAAATGAAGCTCGTTAACATGCTGCGTGTTACTCATAACCTTGAAGATAATTCGTTGACCAATGTCTTTCCACCATCAGATGAACAAACTCTCTTCTAGGAACTATGAAACCAGACTGTTTAGTTTTTTAATTTGGGGTCATTTAAGTAAAATGACATTTATAGATACGTATAGAAATAATGTGAACAAAATATGAGAATGGGGCGGGCGGCTAAAACTAACCTGTCTCATGACAGTTGTGACGGGTCTCCTGTTCTTCTTGCTACGGCCGGCCAGTGGGTGTGGTTGGGAGACTCATCAAGTGAACTGCGTACACCTGTTCTTCCCTCTATAAAGCTTGGGCTCTGTTGGCATGGTGTGGCTGCTCCTGGTTGCGTTTGTTTTGAGTTTGGTCTTTGTTTATTTTTGGACTTTATTACTTTAAACTTGGTTCTGTCGGATGTTTTGATTTATCATGTGTCTGACAGAAATTGTGTTTGATTTTGCTGATTTCTTGTTTTATTTATTTTTATATTTATGTTAATAAATATTGTTCATTGCAACCAAACTACCCTGACTATGTCCTCCAATCTTTTGTCACGGCTTTGAGCCGGTCGTGACACAGTCTAAACCCAGCTCACACTGATCACATCCATCAAATATGGATTCGTTCCTTCAAACAGAAATTGAATTCTCTTATCTGTTTGATGCTGATTCCTATAGCCAGCTACAGCATCGCATCAGATAGTGTGCTATAGATCCCCTGAGAAACAATTCCACTCATTCTCTCATCAAAACCTACATGTATGTTAGATCCTATTCCATCTAAGCTACTAAAAGAGGTGCTTCCAGAAGTCATAGATCCTCTTCTGAATATTATTAATTTGTCAATGTCATTAGGATATATATATATATATATATATATATATATATATATATATATATATATATATATATATATATATATTACCTTTATTTATATAGCGCTTTGTACGATATTTATTGTCAAATGAGCTTTACAGTGTCAACAGGAAAATATTTTCAGTAATGCAAGAGGACAATAACAAAGTCATTTTTCCAGCTAAATTCAGTTCGTTGATTCAGTGATGTCATCATCCAGTTCAGCTCTCTTCCAAAAGTGTCTCTGCAGTCAGGATATGTCTCAAAAACCTTCAAACTGGCTGTTATTAAGCCTCTCATTAAAAAAAAAAAAAACAACTTGATCCTAGAGAATTAGTTACAGACTGATCTCAAATCTCCCTTTACTGTCAAAAATACTAGAAAAGGTAGCATCTTCACAATTATGTTCCTTCTTAGAGAAAAATGGTATCTGTGAGGATTTTCAGTCAGGATTTAGACTGTATCATAATACTGAGACTGCTCTCATCAGAATTACAAATGATCGTGGTTGTATCTCTCTATTAGTGCTAATGGATCTTAGCGCTGCGTTGAACACTATCAACCACAACATTCTTTTGAATAGACTAGAAAACTATGTTGGCATTAGTGGAAGTGCATTAGCATGGTTCAAATCATACTTATCTGACCATCATCAATTCGTAGCAGTGAATGAAGAGGTATCATATCAATCATAAGTGCAGTATGGAGTACCTCAAGGCTCAGTACTAGGACCGTTGCTTTTCACACTTTACATGTTACCCTTGGAAGATATCATCAGGAAACATGCTGTTAGCTTTCACTCTTTTGCTGATGATACTCAGCTCTATATTTCTACGTGGCCTGATGTAGCATACCAATTTACAAAACTAACAGAATGCATAGTTGACATAACCTGGATGACTAGTAATTTCTTACTGCTAAATTCTGGGGGGGAAAAAAACAGGTGTTAATTATCGGATGAAAAACCTCCGCATGTAATAACCTAGAACACTGTCTAACACTTGATGGCTGCTCTGTAAATTCTTTGTCATCAGTTAGGAACCTAGGTGTGCTATTTGATAGCAATCTTTCCTTCGAAAGCCACGTTTCTAGCATTTGTAAAACCGCATTTTTCCATCTCAAAAATATATCTAAATTACAACCTGTGCTCTCAATGTCAAATGCTGAAATGTTAATTCATGCATCATGATTTCAAGGTTAGATTATTGTAATACTTTATTTGGGTGGTTACAACTATATTTTCACCATGTTGTGATAAAGGTGGAAAGTTAACGATGTACGACGATGACGCCCCTAACCTTGTGCTATTTTGGCTGTAATCTCGCCTTTATTTTCTTACTTTTATTTATGATAATAAAGGCAAGTGCAGGAAACCCACAAGATATGGGCCACATTATTATATCATAACAGCCCTAAAACTAATCCTGAAACGCAGGCTCATGTAATGCGAACACTAGATAACAGTGTTGGTCGGTTATTGACTTGTTTTACTTGTTGCAAAAAAACACACACACACACAAAACAAAAACAAAAAACAATACATTTGTAATTCAAGGAAGGCGTTCGTTAGGAAACATACATTGCTGAGTGTGTTAGGATCGATCAGAGAGGGCTGTTATGAATGTGATCAGCGGTGAATCTGTGTGACCGCTAGATGGCGCCACTGCTCACTCATTCTTAAAATCACCCGCATTTGAGTTAGTTAGAGCGGGGTGCTCGTGCTCGCTCTCTCTCTCTCTCTCTCTCTCTCTCTCTCTCTCTCTCTCACACACACACACACACACACACTCACACGCGCGCACATTCGGAGCAGCAGCTCGGTAAGTGTTACGCAACCTTTTCTCTGATTTTCACAAACTTCTCGTATGATGATACAGTATCACTCGGCTGATGTTTGATGTTTCGTGTTTTATGTCAGACTCGCGGTGTTTTAGGATAGTTCTGGGTCAGTGGGATGATCTGGATTACGAAACGAAAGTTACCAGTTACAAAGTCTAGTATGATGAATGTGTTCTGTATAATATGATATACGAAAACTACAGGAGATATATACATCGCGACTTTTCTTTCGAGATACAAAACCTCTAAAGAACATTTCTTTATTGATAATAAAGATACACCTTTTGCCTCACGCAGAAGTGTAAATATAACTCCAGTAACAAGTCTTTGTGATGTAAGAACTCAATTAATTAGTTAAAGACACTGAGTCAATGTGTAGAGTGCTTTGTATGCAGCTTTTGCATTAGTCAGGTGAGTTTTGTTACTTCGGTTTAGTGTGTTAGTTTATAACTAGAGGAAGGAGTTTAGAACTAGTGATGAGTTTAGAACAAAACCGCACTGGATTCTTATATTGCAGTGAGACCACAGCAGACAGGCTAACAGATGAGATGAGATGATGAGATGATGAGAGGAGATGAGATGAGATGAGATATGATGAGAGGAGATGATGAGATGAGATGAGATGAGGAGATGAGATGAGATGAGATTATGAGAGGAGATGATGAGGAGATGATGAGAAGATGAGATGAGATGATGAGATGAGATGAGATGAGATGATGAGATGAGAGGAGATGATGAGATGAGATGAGATGAGAAGATGAGATGAGATGATGAGATGATGAGATGAGATGATGAGATGAGATGAGATGAGAGGAGATGATGAGATGAGATGAGATGATGAGATGAGATGAGATGAGATTATGAGAGGAGATGATGAGGAGATGATGAGAAGATGAGATGAGATGATGAGATGAGATGAGATGATGAGATGAGATGAGATGATGAGATGATGAGATGAGATGATGAGATGAGATGAGATGAGAGGAGATGATGAGATGAGATGAGATGATGAGATGATGAGATGAGATGATGAGATGAGATGAGATGAGAGGAGATGATGAGATGAGATGAGATGATGAGATGAGATGAGATGAGATGAGATGAGATGAGATGAGATATGATGAGAGGAGATGATGAGATGAGATGAGATTATGAGAGGAGATGATGAGGAGATGATGAGAAGATGATGAGAAGATGAGATGAGATGATGAGATGAGATGAGATGAGATGAGATGATGAGATGAGATGATGAGATGAGATGATGAGATGAGATGAGATGAGAGGAGATGATGAGATGAGATGAGATGATGAGATGATGAGATGAGATGATGAGATGAGATGAGATGAGAGGAGATGATGAGATGAGATGAGATGATGAGATGAGATGAGATGAGATGAGATGAGATGAGATATGATGAGAGGAGATGATGAGATGAGATGAGATTATGAGAGGAGATGATGAGGAGATGATGAGAAGATGATGAGAAGATGAGATGAGATGATGAGATGAGATGAGATGAGATGAGATGATGAGATGAGAGGAGATGATGAGATGAGATGAGATGAGAAGATGAGATGAGATGATGAGATGATGAGGAGATGATGAGAAGATGAGATGAGATGATGAGATGAGATGAGATGAGATGAGATGAGATGAGATGAGATGAGATGATGAGATGAGAGGAGATGATGAGATGAGATGAGATGAGAAGATGAGATGAGATGATGAGATGATGAGATGAGATGATGAGATGAGATGAGATGAGATGATGAGGAGATGATGAGATGAGAGGAGATGATGAGATGAGATGAGATGAGAAGATGAGATGAGATGATGAGGAGATGATGAGATGAGATGAGATGAGATGAGGAGATATGATGAGATGAGATGATGAGAGGAGATGAGATTTACAACTCTATGTGTTTGCTGCGTAAAAACATGGGTCGATGTTTGCATTGATCTGACCATAAACAGCAAGAAAGGCTTATTGGAAATGCAAATTCATTCTCTGCTAAGAGGTGGCGCTTTAGGAGCGGCTTAATATAGCGGTTTCTCTCAGAGAAACTCCCTGTTAGCGGCTTTACACAAAGCAACACCGTTCACGCTCATAAACGCTGCTTTATCAGGCATTTTAGGTAAGATGAAATAAAAATGCCAACGACACATTTCTGAGGACAGTCGGTTCCCTTCAGATACATTCACATAAAGACATCTGCGCCGCGTTTTGTCTTGAAACCTGCAGCGCTCATATTTATTCAATTGCATCATTGCCTTTTGAAGTTTAATCCAGCCATATCGCCATTCTTGTCTTTCCGTCCCGAACTGTAAGACCTTTTGAAATTATAGTTAAGACATTTATTATACCATTTAACATATTTAAAACTTTTTATGGCCTTAAGTTTGATACAATTAAATTGAAGAGTTTTTAAGGACCCGCAGGAGCCCTGTATTTAAGGTAGCCCATCGGGCAGGGCGGTGATAGATTTTGATAGCCCGACTGGAAAACACAATAGCCCCGGGACGTCGGGCTAGTGATTTTGCGAGTCCTGCATCTCATCTCATCTCATCATCTCATCTCATCTCATCTCATCTCATCTCCACATCTCATCTCATCTCATCTCATCTCATCTCATCTCATCTCATCATCTCATCTCATCTCATCTCATCTCATCTCTCTTCTCATCATCTCATCTCATCATCTCATCATCCTTCCTTCATATTTGTTGATATTTGTGTATGGAAAATATTTTTGATTGACATTTAGACTCCTATCTGATTTTCTATTTTTTTTTTTTTTTTTAATCTTTTTTTTTATTTATTTTTTTTTTTTTTGGGGGGCTAGTTAAATTAATTTTCGGGCTACCAAAATCTGAAGAGTACCTGCCCGATGGGCTACCAGGGATTTTGAAGTTTTGCGAGCCCTGAGATGAGATGAGATGAGATGAGATGAGATGAGATGATGAGATGATGAGATGAGATGAGATGAAGGGTCGTGTCATGTCCTCCTATCTTTGTTATGCAACCTGGTCTTGGTCTCAACCAGAGATGATGAGCAGAGCACAGAACCTGATGAAAACCGGCTCTGATAGAGAGACCAGCTCTTCTCAGCTGACAGGTCACCACTCAAAAAATGATCTCTGGTTGGATGTTTTCTGGTCAGATCACAGACAGAAGAGAAATATCAGTACTAAATGCAGTGGTTTGTGTGACCACAGTGTGTTGATTATTGGCTGCCAACTACTGAAAAAGAACAGTTAGAAATTAAACGCTCATACTGTAGGGACAGTGTAAAATTACAATGTTTTTGTTCAAGTTAAGTCACCTTTATTTATATAGCACTTTTAACAATAGCCCTACAAATTGTGTCAAAGCATCTTTACAGGATCAAATAGGAAAATAGTGTGTCAATAATGCAAAAGGACAATAGTAAACACTCAATTTTCAGTTAAAGGCAGTTCAGCCTGTGTACTCCGTAGAATCTGTGTATTGCTGGGTATATGCAATAAAAGATACTAATAATCATTCTTGTTAATCTTGCACTGGTCACTGCTTGATGTCGAATGTAAAATGTGGGTCAAACCGGTGGAGAAGCACTGAAACAGGTGTGGTGTTAATGGAGCATGGCATGTTTTGACACGCATGTGATACTCTAGGTAAAAGGCCTTGTGTTTTACTGCTCACACAAGCCTCTTCATGAATCACTATCACACCTTTTCTGTTCTTTTTCTCCTAGAAAACAAACACTGACCATTATAGAACACCTTTTTCATATAGTATGAAAATTGAAAGTATGAAAGTTTCATATTGAACCTGTTGATCAGCACTTTCGTCAGGAAGGGATCTGGGCAGTAATTATGAACCTGATCAGATGCAAAGGCGTGAACTGATAAAACACACCTTGATTGCATTGTGTTTCCGAAAGCATTACTATAGGACAGATTGAATGTTTATTACTCGCTGGTTTACAGGTACTTTTTATCCACAGCAATTAAAACGAGATAGATCTAATGCATTCTGTGATTTTTTTTCTGCAGTGACTCAGATAACAAGAATGTGTGGTTAGTTATCTGTCCTGTTAGAAAACTAGGGCACATAATGAAAGTTAAACATTGACTGGCAAGAAAATAGACTGACTTATTGGTAACATGTAGAAAACAGGCCAAACCCAGCATCAGTCTGCATGAAGCAGGCGCGTTCTCTTCTGTAAAACTGTCTGCTGATCTTCAACCGGTGAGGACTCACTGCACTTTCTCCATGTCTCTGTGAAACAGCAGCGCTTCAGACCCTCATCCCTCTTTCTCCTCCTGTGTTCTCTGCTTCATTCGACTCTGTCCTCCTCGTTCTGTGTCTCCAGGACCTGCTGTGTTTCCGAATGCTGTCTTGGGAGGAAAGTAGGCCAGGATCAGACAATGGGCCATTTGTGTCTACAGCGTTTTACATTTACATTTACATTTAGTCATTTTGCAGACACTTTTATCCAAAGCGACTTACAACTGGGGAATACATAAAGCGATTCATCTTGAAGAGGCAAACAGACAGAGGAAGTGCTCGTAACAACAAGTCTCAGGCATTGTTCAAATAAGTACAAGCTAGCAAGGGAAGGAATAAATAAAGAGAAAGATAAAGTGTTTTTTTTTTGTTGTTGTTTTTTGTTTTTTAAAGTTTAGGATGAAGTCAAGTAGTGTCGAAAGAGATGAGTTTTCAGTTGTTGCTTGAAGATTGATAGGGATCCAGCATTCCGGATAGGGGTGGGAAGATCATTCCACCAGCCAGGAATGGTGAACGAGAATGTTCTGGAGAGTGATTTTGAGCCTCTCTGTGATGGTACCACGAGTTGTCGCTCACTAGCGGATCTCAGACTTCTGGAGGGGGTGTAGATTCGTAATAGTGAGTGGAAGTAGGCGGGTGCTGAGCCTGTGGTTGTTCTTTATGCAAGCATCAGTGTCTTGAACTTGATGCGAGCTGCAAATGGTAGCCAGTGCAAGGAGATAAAGAGAGGTGTAACATGGGCTCTTTTGGGCTCATTGAAGACCAGTCGTGCCGCTGCATTCTGAATCATTTGTAGAGGTTTGATTGTGTTTGATGGAAGTCCAGCCAGAAGAGCATTGCAGTAGTCCAGCCTAGAAATGACAAGGGCCTGGACAAGAAGTTGTGCAACATGCTCTGTCAGAAAGGGCCTGATCTTTCTGATGTTGTGTAGTGCAAACCTGCAAGATCGAGCAGTCTTTGCAATGTGCTCTTTGAAGGTCAACTGGTCATCAAAGATTTCACCAAGATTTCTGGCCAAAGTTGATGGGGTAATTGTTGATGAACCTAACTGAATCGCGAAGTCATGCTGTAGAGTTGGAGTGGCAGGGAAGACAAGAAGCTCAGTCTTTGCCAGGTTGAGCTGTAGGTGATGTTCTTTCATCCATGCCGAGATGTCCGCCAGGCAGCCTGAGATCCGTGCAGCTACCGTTGGATCATCTGGTTAAAAAGAGAGATAGGGCTGTGTGTCATCAGCATAGCAATGGTAGGAGAAGCCATGTGCCTGTATGATGGGACCCAGTGATGTAGTGTATGTGGAGAAGAGGAGGGGTCCAAGAACCGATCCCTGAGGAACCCCAGTGACCAGTTGATGTGCTTTGGATAGCTCCCCTCCCCAGGCCACCCTGAAAGACCTACCAGTGAGATAGGATTCAAACCAGCGAAGTGGAATCCCAATGATGCCCAGAGATGCAAGAGCAGACAGGAGGATCTAATGATTAACAATGTCAAAAGCGGCAGATAGATCCAGCAGAATGAGGACTGATGATTTGGAGTGTGCTTTTGCAATTCGCTGGGCTTCAGTGACTGAGAGTAGCGCAGTCTCAGTTGAATGGCCACTCCTGAAACCTGACTGTTTAGCATCCAGTTTGTTGTTCTGTGAAAGAAACAATGAGACCTGGTTGAAGACAACTCGTTCGAGTGTTTTCGCTATGAATGGAAGGAGAGAGACAGGTCTGTAGTTTTCTATAAGAGAAGTGATTAATGTAGGTTTCTTGAGCAGTGGGGTTACCCGAGCCTGCTTGAACGCAGTGGGGAAAATGACTGTGAGGAGAGATGTGTTGATGATGTGTGTGAGTGCTGGTAAGATTGTGGGAGAGATTGCTTGGAGAAGGTGTGAGGGGATTGGGTCTAGAGGACATGTTGTAGGATGGCTGGAGAGGAGAAGTTTGGATACTTTCACCTCAGTGAGTGGACAGAAGGAGAAGATGGGAGTTTTAGCAGTGGATGTGGTTGGTTGGAGGTCGTGTGTGTGGAGCTGAGAACTGACTACTGATTGTTCTAGTTTTGTCTGTAAAAAAAAGTGGCAAAGTCATCAGCTGTTATAGAAGTGGTGGGAGATGGTGGAGGGGGACAGAGGAGAGAATTAAATGTTCTGAAGAGATTGCGCATGTCTGGAGCGCTGTTGATCTTGTTGTGGAAATGTGAGGATTTGGCAGTGTGGACTTCAGCAGAGAAAGATGAGAGCAAAGACTGATACCTACTCAGGTCCGACGGATCGTTTGATTTGCTCCATTTTCTCTCTGCCGCTCTGAGTTTGGTCCGATGCTCACAAAGAACATCGGATAATCACGGGTTAGAAGAGGCAGCCCGTGCTAGCCTGGAGGAGAGAGGACAAATATCGTCCAGACAAGAGGTTAAGGTAGAGCATAAAGTGTCAGTAGCTGCATTCACATCTAGAGATGAGAAATAGGTAGGTGAGGGAAGAGAGGAGGATACTACAGAGGAAAGATGGGAGGGAGAAAGGGAGCGTAGGTTTCATCTAAAAGTAACCGGTAGGGGGTTGATGGCACACGGGTAGCAAAATGTAATGTAAATGTAATGAAGAAATGGTCAGAGATATGTAGTGGTTGTACCAGAATGTTATCTGCAGTACAATTGCGTGTGTAAATTAAATCAAGTTGGTTACCTGATTTGTGCGTGCTAGCAGTGGTAAGGCGTTTGAGATCAAATGAAGCTAGGAGTAAATGGAAGTCTGTAGCATAAGGCTTGTCTAGATGAATGTTGAAATCGCCAAAGACTAAGAGTGGAGTGCCTTCCTCCATGAAAGAGGACAGCAGCCCGTCCAGCTCCTCTAGGAAGGTGGCTAGAATTTGGCCAGGGGGACGGTAAATTACCACAATCTGGAGTTTTATAGGAGCTGTTACAGTAATCGCATGAGATTCAAATGAGTTGTAATTGCATAGGGGAAAGTGGGTTGAGTATGTCCAATTGTTTGAAATGAGCAGCCCAGTACCCCCACCCCGGCCAACTAGACGTGGGGTGTGAGAGAAAGAGAAATTGTTAGAGAGAGCAGCTGGGGTTGCTGAGTCTTCTGGACGTATCCAGGTCTCAGTCAAGCCCAAGATGCTGAGTGTGGATTGTAAAGAAAAAGCAGAAATGAAGTCAGCTTTGTTTAACAGGCTGGTTTCAAGAGGTTTATTAAGGAATGAGGATATCCCTTCATTTCTTCTACCTCATGTTTTCTGTTTGGAACACATCTGTTGAGCTCATGAAATGTGGTGTGAGGGATGTCTTGAGTCAGATTGTTAATAATGGATAGCTCGCTGTAATTGTAAAATGTCACAGAGTCATCTTGATGAGCTGTTTCTGTTTGACTGAATGTTCTGATGCGCCAAATCTAGGGATGTTATCGATATTATCAATATCGTGATATCGCAATAGCAAACGTTTCTCGATATTATTGTGGTCACATGACGATATGAAACGATAGGTCTTCTGGGCAAAAAGTGTAGTTTTTAAAATATATTTAAACTTCTTATTCTAACATAAACGGTCTTTAAAGTTGTGTTTTGGGTCATTATGCTTTGGCACAGTATCTGTCAAATGAATTCAAACCGAAAGCACAATATGGCTTCATCAAGTCTGTTTTCACTGCGTATTTCAAAGTGAAGCGCACACTTCGTTCAGACGATCAGCTTGTGATCCGGTGTTTTCCGCGTCTCAGAACGGCTCTGTTCACACTGAATGAATGCAATCAACTCGTTTATTACACTGCTGTGAGTTTAGTGCGCGTTTGGAAACAACAGCCACCAGTTAGGCTTTATTTTCGTGGCACAGGATTACATCATTTCACTATATTTGTAGTGAGACGTGTTTTTGTAAGCCTGTTTTCACTGAAGCTGGAGTTTTCCTTCAAAATAAAAGCTTAAAAGTGCAGTATTAATTGCTGACATCTAGTGGTTTAAATGCAGCCCAAATTCAAAATATCTCTTTCAAGTGTAGAAATTAGGAAAGAAGTATTGTAATTTCCCTACTGTAGTGTAAAACAAAAATGATATACCTATGAAATATTCATTTTCATTTATTTTACAGTGCAATTGTTTTACAGTATGTGGCTGTTACTGTCATTGTTCTTCTTCTTCTTATTATTATATTCTAATTTGTTTGGCTTCCTAAAACACGAAAAAAACGAAGGTGTCCCTGTGTTCCTCTCAGAAATGAGCACAGTAATCCAAACAGCCTTGATCCAGGCATGGGTCGCATGACTCCTGCCATTAGTGTGTTTAGGATTGCAACCACATGAGATTTAATATGTGCAACAGAGATGTCAAATCCAATACAACCTTGAGGTGTATTTGAAAAGTAAATACTTTGAACCCTTCACATCACACCTTATGACATCCAGCTTTGTCTTTTGGTTTGGATCTCATTTTAGATGTATTGGATGTTTTACAGGGTGTTAAATCTGTCTACCAGCATGTGCGCTGGAGAATCTTTTCAGGATGATGTCATTACACAACTATTGGCCTCAAGCAGATTCATTCAATGACACCCATGATTTATGTCTGCACTGCAGGATTATTTAGGGTCATATCATGGGGAAAGAGCACTTTTCAAGTTTTTTTCTCCAACGTTTGCATGACTGTAACTCAAGAAGTATTAGAGATTTCTTAATGCACTTTTAGATATTGGGTCTTAACAAATTTTCCTTTTGGCATCTTCATTTTTAAGGCCCTACATACGGTTCAGTTCAAGAGTACCTGTCTGAGTGCCGTAAATATTATTTTTCCAAAGTTTGCGTGCTTATAACTCAAGAAGTATTAACAATATCGCAATATATTTTTAGATTCTAGTTCTTAATAAACTGCAAATGGGGAAAAAAAAAAAAAAACTTGAAAAGTGCTCTTTCCCCATTTTTGAATGGTCACCATTGGCAAATAATGCAAAAAAGATTGCTAAAGTCAACATATTTTACTAACAGATCTACCAATCTCTGTGTAAAAATGACATTATGATGCTGCTATTTTTCGGAAGTCATTTTTACCCCCCTGTAATCTGGCTCTGAATCTCAGCTGAAAATGGCCATATTGACCTCCCTTTACAAAATAGTGAATTACTCAGTAAATATTCATCCAAGACTTTTAATATTTTAGCTTTCATCAATATACATGTTTATTTTTCTTCAGAAAAAAAATATTAGCAAAATAAAAAATTTGAAGTTTCTGAAAAGTGGTTGATTTGACATGGAATGACCCTATAGTGTTTTTAGGATTATATCTCAGTACTAATCAATACATTGTACTTATGGGAATAATGTAGCGATCAAAACAAATGAAAAAATTCACAAATGAAAACTTTTTTGTATTTGTGCTTGTCTAGGTCCCAGCTCACTCACAATGCTTTCTACACACTACTGAGGGAGGAACATCTCAGTATCCACTACTTTGTCTACAAAGTTAATTTCAAGCTTTTAAGCAGAAGCACCTCTAGATCGATAGGTGTTTAAGTGAAAAAGTGAAAGTCGTGACGTATTGTCAAGTATGGTGACCCATACTCGAAATTGGTGCTCTGCATTTAACCCATCCAAGTGCACACACACAGCAGTGAGTAGTGAACAAACGCACAAACACACACACAGTGAACACACACCCGGAGCAGTGGGCAGCCATTGCTCCAGCGCCCGGGGAGCAATTGGGGGTTCGGTGCCTTGCTCAAGGGCACCTCAGTCATGGTATCGAAGGCAGAGAGAGTGCTGTTTGTTCACAATCCCCACCTTCAATTCCTGCCGGTGCGAGAATCGAACCGGCAACCTTCAGGTTACAAGCCCGAATCCCTAACCATCAGGCCACGACTTCCCCCGTAAGATCACGAGAAACACAAAATTCAGTCATGTGTGGCCAAATGTTTGAATAACCGTGAATGTTTGTTAGTCTAAACAGCATGTGAGGGCCGGTTCTGACCCGCGGCTTGTTTGTGTTTCAGGAGAGCATGTCATAACGCAGAGGACCAGCTCTTCTGACTGAAGGGCCTGTCGCTCCTCTCCATCTGTGACCCGTCATGTCCATCGCTCTCAAACAGGTGTTCAACAAGGACAAGACGTTCCGACCCAAGCGGCGGTTCGAGCCGGGCACGCAGTGCTTCGAGCTGCACAAGCGGGCGCAGGCGTCTCTGAGCTCGGGGCTGGATCTGAGAGCGGCGGTGCAGCTGCTGCAGGGCGAGGATCTGAGCGACTGGGTGGCTGTTCATGTGGTGGACTTCTTCAACCGCATCAACCTCATCTACGGGACGGTGTGCGAGTTCTGCACGGAGAAGACCTGTCCGGTCATGTCTGGCGGCCCGCGGTTCGAGTACCGATGGCAGGACGAGCACAAGTACAAGAAGCCGACGCCGCTGCCCGCGCCGCAGTACATGAACCTGCTGATGGACTGGATAGAGATGCAGATAAACAACGAGGACATCTTCCCCACCAGCATCGGTCAGTGTTTCCCTGCTCCATCAGCATCACTCAAATATTATAAATGTGACCCTGGAGCACAAAAGCAGTCATAAGTAGCACAGGTATATTTGTAGCAATAGCCAACAATACATTGTATGAGTCAAAATTATCAATTTTTCTTTTATGCCAAAAATCATTAGGATATTAAGATCATGTTCCATGAAGATATTTTGTAAATTTCCTACAGTAAATATATCAGAACTTCATTTCTGATTAGTAATATTCATGGCTGAGAACAAGGCTGCTCGATTATGGCAAAAATCATAATCACGATTATTTTGGTCAATATTGTAATCGCGGTTATTTAACACGATTACGAGTGGGTCATATGACCAAAACTTTATATGAGTGATTTATTTAAAGATAGCGATACATATCAAAAATATATTCTGTAAATAATGTTGCTATGACATCTACATTTTAGAGACCAGCGAAATTTCACAATTCTCAATACCACAGCAAAATACTAGGTAACTATTAGTAACAAACAAACGAAAAGTCTTCAAAATTAGTGAAAATATTTAAACTGTCAGTAATAAAAAAACAAAGGACAAATACAATAGGATAAAAAGATACAAATGAAACAAACTGTGCTTTAAGGGTTTTTTTTATGCAAGTCTAAAGCAGTTAACAGCCTACTAAAGAAATTAATAATCAAACTTAAAATAAAAAAGCATAGTCTGCATTGTAAGAATTAAACTTTCTTTGTTTCTTATTAAAGCTTATTCTGAATTTGTCTTTTGTTGTTTGATTAGTATTAAGCAGGAATATTAGACTGCTGTCACTTTAAGAGCCGCACGCATCCAATTTACTGTTACACACGTATTTCCATTCTCAACTCTTTACGTTTATTACATAACCGATGAGGGATTACGTGAATAATCACTAAGCGCCACATTTTAACACATTTTTTTTTTTTTTTTTGCATGTATTTGAGCGTTGAGGCGCGCAGCTTGAGCTAAAAGATGGCTTTACATGTCCGTGTTCTGTTCGTCTCTGAGCACATCACAGTAATCCTCCTGAGGAACAGCGCAAGTTCTCTTTCACGCTTTTAAAAACATGAATAAAGGGAGCGAAATGTGGCGCAATAATTGTTTTATTTTAATTTATTTTAATTTATCGTTTTATCAAACTATACATCAATGGAAAGCTTATTTATTCAGCTTTCAGATGATGTATAAATCTGTATAAATTTAAAAAAAAACATTGACCCTTATGACTGGTTTTGTGGTCCATGGTCACAAATACAGCTTCTGACTATATTTGGTATGCATAACATTGTTGCTGAAATTGCAGATGTTTAAAAGAAAAGGATTTCAAAAATGAACGTTCTTCTGTGCTGCCAAAGTGTTTTAGTGGTTATTTCAGACTGTGAACATTACCGTTGGTCTTCAGCTGTAGTTCTTTCTCTCAAGAGAAAGATTTTAATAAAGTTGTATTCGTAACAATAAACTTCATATTTGCAAAGTTTAACGAAGCCATTCGTGAAACAGCTGTTGTAAGAACAGCCAGTTCTCTTCTGCATGCAGCACATCTGGATTTTCACTCCTGATTCAGAGAAACCGATCATCTTGTAGTTTTCTGCCTTGTCACGGATTTGTTAAGTTCCAGTTCATCTTGGGCTGTTATTTGTAATGATCTCTGTCTTTTTGGACCGTTAATCGTCAAATCCTCTGTAAACACTGCATGATGCTAAACACCTCACAGATCCTCATGTCAAGTGATTTTGACTTTGATTTGCATGTGACCAGATGTGGTAATCAGTCCATTCATTTCCATTGAGTTTTCCATTGCCTTTCTTTGGACATAGTGACCCTGTCTGTAACCCTCTCTGTGATCATAAACCCAGCGCTGCCGTTCCTGTGGGTCATTCATCACAGCAAGAGGCTGGGAGATCTCGTTCTCAGGAACACAATCACCGACACACCATCAGATACCCTGCAGATGCATCAGCTCTCGTCGTAACCGAACCCCGTCGTGATCCACAGCACTCTTCACTCTTACTCTGCTTTGAGATCCTCACACAACGCCGTTTCAATCTGCTTTACTGGCATGACAGATATTGGTACATTCATATTGCTAAAACAATTATAGATACAGACAGACTGAAAAATGGAAGTCAATTTCCATTAATAAATAAAAGAGAAAAAGAATACAGTGCATAATTGAAGGTAAAATCCATCATTTTAAGTGAAGATAAAGATGCAAATAAAAGATTAAATAAATCCTTCTAATAAAAGAAGCAGAGTGCTGGTGAAATGTGCTGTAGACGGGGTCTGGCGTCAGGCAAAGCGTCAGACAGACAAGCGCATGCCGTCTTATGTTCGCCTCATAAGAGCTGCATTAAACTAGGGCTGCCACTAAACACTATTTTTATTTTGATTAATCTATTGACTAATTTATCGATTAATCGATTAATCTAAACGGTTAATTTACCACAAAAAAATCAACAATTTTACTTAAGAATATTTTATTAAACCAAATGAAATCCAAATTTCTATGAAATCCTTTTTTAAGCAAAAATTAATCTTTTATTTGCAATAGGGCCCTATAAATATAATTAATTTTTTGTGGTAATAAAAATAGATGTAAGTGAACAGTAGCCTTTAAAATTACTTAAAATACATATAATAGCAATGATGCAATAATAATTAGTTCAAATAAAGTATCAAAAGCAAGAAATCATATGGTTTTATTGAACAAATCTGTTAAAATATATAATGTATTATAAACAATAGAGCTAATGTAGATTATGCATTACAACAAAGGCCCTGACGATTGTTTTTACACATTTCTGCGCGATCTAATCCTTGTTTAATATTGACCAAGCACCATTTAATTCAAATGTCCACTTAATCTTTAATATTTGGCCATTTCTTTAGGACAGAAATGCTATAGCCACTGTAACTAAATGAATATGTGGACATCAAAACCTGTAAACTCAGAGCGAGGGTTTGAGCTTTTATTTTGAAACCGCAATGTATTCTCCTGTGTTTGTGTAGATTTATAAATGATTTACCTTACAAATCTGATGAAATGGCGCATGTTGCGTTCCTATATGAACGTTATAATAAACCCAAACTCACAGCAACATGCAGAGATGAGTTTGAGACGCTCCACACACGTAAATGATAACAGTTTCTGTGGAGCTACTGTGACGCACGTACTTAACCTACACGCCTATACATAATTAAAGTGCATTTACTGTAGTAGAACTGCATCGCATATAATTATTTAATTAAATCGTAGTGTTTGTGAATTCACAATTATGCTTAATTATGATTTTTAAATGGGTTTAATATCTCATGCAGCCTTGGAAAACAGTCTAATAATGTGTTTTATGGATTCTCGTCCGTGAAATGCACCACTTCCGGTATTTGGCCGGTTAGTCGACGCAAGTAAAATTCAAGGATTTAAAAAAAAAAAAATCGAATAGTCGAATAAAATCGACGAATCGCGACAGCCCTAGATTAAGCCCACTTTCAGAAGCTGACTGGCTGTTTCTGCTCTATTGATAGTGTTCACGTGACGTCACACCCTCATAGGAACGCCCACCTGGAGGGCAAAACCAAGCTTTGCTCCACTGACCAACAGCTATTTTTACGCAGTTTGCATTAAGTAGTAATGTAGTAAAATGCATATATTAAAAGGTGAAATTCAGGAAACACCTCATTGATGATGTATATTTTGTACAGGCAAGCAGATGAAGCTAGAATATAAACACAATGTGCAAAGTTTCACATTAAATGGTTTCCCATAGAAAACCATTAGAAGGAAAACACTGAACCATTAAGTGGATTGCATTCATATTCCGGCCCCCTTTGTTTTGTCTATGTAAATTATGCATCATTAATATGGTGATTGCTGAATTTAATCATTTAATATTACTGTTTTAAATATATTAAGGCACTTTAAGTGTTTTTACAACGTTTTGTGGCACTGTTTAATGATTGAAATATTGCCACGGGTGCTTAATATGGATTGCAAATGGCCAAAACTTGCATTTTGTTCACATACCTTTGTTTTATTCTTTTGAGAGGTGATCGAAATATTTGCGGCTGTGAAACAGATGGAAAATTGACAGGCTTGTGCTGTAGTTCTATGGATGTTTTGCCCTCTTCGAGCCGGTCACGTGACTGAAAGCTATGAATAGGCAGTGTTTGTTGTGGACCTGTAAGACATTTTTGCAGAATTCTGGATGTTTTTCCCAGTTTGTGAATTCTTGATTTTGTTTGTCAGTCGACTTCACACAATCATCTCAATCGCCGATTCTGATGTTTTCATGGATTCTTATCGGATCTCTACGGGATGTTGAGGTTCTATGGCATCTCTCTCAGTATCTCTCAATTCATTCACTTCAGTGTTAAGTTTTACTTAGGATCTGATGTTTAGACCTGCTGTAGAAGTACAGTACATACTATAACGAGTGAGTTATCTGTTTAGTTCAAGCAGTTGGTTGGTTTTTCAGATTTGATGCATAGTGTTTGGAAATGAGTTTCCCATATTTATCCATTTTTGTTTGCCAAGTTCTTCATGGACTATTATTTATTTATTTATTTATTTTTACAGTTTGTTCCAGTTGTTCAAACATTGGTTTCTATTGACTTTTCTCAATTACAGTTTTTCTCGATTGCTAACATACTATAAATGATTAATTTGGCGCAATTTTTCATACAATTCTCGAAACAAAGACACGTTTCTCAAAACTTTTAACACATTTCACCTGTTTTCACACACGTTCCAATTTGCTGTGTCTTCTGCAAAACTCTACACAAGATTGGCATCATTTTGCACAGGTTTAACCATGTTCTCATTCAGAAAACACAAACACACAATATAACTACCTCAAGAATCACAAAATGAACACAAACAGCACACATTTATCTGTGTGTGAACATTCAGTAGCAAAACTGATGACACACAGGTCAGAATCTCAGGATGATATGAACAGGAGCACAGCTGATCATGTGTTTTGGAAAATGAATCCTGGTAGTGGGAGACAAAGAGGAATAGGAGGGGAAAATAAAAGTGAAGGGGATGAGGTCAAAGGTCTTTTTTTCTGATGAATTACAAAGCACTGTAGTTGACCATGTTCTTCTGCTTGGACTGACCATGAGGAAAGTTGGACAACAAGCAGTACTTCAGATGAGACAACTTTCATTATTCTATGTACAGTAAATACTGTACACCCTCAAACTCATTACTGTTGAATTGATTTGTAGCCAAGTAGTCCTTACATGTACTGTATTTGTGCAGAACTGAGAGATGGCCGTCTAGAGGAGTCTTTTGTGTCAGAAGACTAAGAAACTGCTATAACAAATAAGGATACTACCAATACTGTAATGCAGCTTGGCAGAGGATGCTGAATGAATGACAGTAATTTACAGCATACAGTACAATTCTGTACAGTAATTTACAGCATATTCCAGTGTGTGTTTACTGTATATTCAGTCTTTGAACTTTTCTAGTGCTTTTCATCTACTGTAAGATCACTTTACAGTAGTGTGATGAAAGTAAACTTTTGCTACAATTTCACTGTATCTACACCACTCTATTTATGTTGTATACTGTAACAGACATTGACTAGTAAAAGGATTCCTGTTTCCCAAAAGAAGGTTTTTGTAAGAGTGTTTTGAATTGAATAGTGTTCTCTAGTCAGTGCAGTAGTCTGTGTATTTGACAGGTTTGTGTGTCGGCTGAGGCCAAAGATTAGATTCTTAGAAAAGAGATCATGTTTTTAAATAAAAAATATGATTTTGACCTGGAAGTTTGAAGTTTGCACAAGTTGGTGTGTAGTTTTGAGACTGTGTTTAAAGTTGTGAAAAAATGGTGAATTGTTTCTTGAATTGTGTCAGCTTTGACTGTTTTGCTGTTCTTTCACAGCTCGATTGGTGGGATTGGGAACGTCTCTCATACAGAGAAGTGTCAGGAAATGTCTCTCAGTGACCGTTTTTGGCGGTCGTTTGCTTTTCTATAAGGCTACTGGATTGT
>CM077222.1:260000-295000 GCA_039654775.1 Spinibarbus caldwelli | reverse complement strand
CACCATGGGCGGACTTAACCAATAAGCGAGGTAAGCGGCCTCTTAGGGCCCGGGGAATCAGGGGACCCCATCTGATGTTGCAGAAACATAAGCCGCTTTTCCACAGAATTACAAGTTCCTTTCGGACTTGCATCCTCGGTAGTTCAGACTTCGCAAGTTTGACGCAAGAATGTGAACTCCCGCAGACGGGACGACGCAAGCCCGGTAATTCTTCAAACAGCAGCGTACTTGATAACGTCAGTCAGCTCGCCTTGTTTACTGCAATTTTCCTTATAATAAGATGAAATATGATGTCAAACACCACTGTCTCTTTTCGTTTTCATTTAAACATATTAATAGCCTCAGAAAGTTCAGGGAATGTACATATGTTACAATGAAATGAAATATTATATCAAGCAGTATTGCCTCTTTTCATTTTCATTTTAACGTATTAATAGATTAATAGAATAAAGACCAAAGATTACCTGTTAGATTTACCCAAAACGAATTATAGCTTATGTTTAACCACTACAGAGACATCAGCGGCAAATGTCAGAAGGACTAGCCGAGTTGAGACAGCTCTCGTCCGGAAACATGAGCACTGAGCGCCCGCTGATCGCATGGAGCTCACGTCTCTGAAATCGGCGAAGCACATTTTCAAATAGGCACTGTCTTTATTAATAAACCACAGATTTGAGTTTTAAACAACTACATTCTCACCTGAAATACTTTCAAAACTACATTTCATGACACAATAACAGTAATATTTAAAAAAATATGCAAATACTTGTATATGGTGGTTGAAATACAATGCTGCGTGAATTCAACCAATCAGCATGTTCAGTACCCAAGTCCCGCCCCTGAAAGTTCCGGACCTTTGAAAAAGTACTACCTCGCGAGCAGAGACTTTCTGAGGGGAAAAATTTTTACCCGGAACTTTATTTAGATCCTGGTTCCTGCAGTGGAAACACGAGTACCAGCCTAAAGTCCCTAGTTCCTGGATAAAGTTCCTGAGGTGTAAATGGGGCTATATTTGCAACGTTGAACAATGTAGCCAATCACAGACATATCTGTTAATTTCTTGAACGCAATGACCAGAAGTGTTTAAGTTAGAATCCGCTCAAAATGCAGAGTTTGCTGAGTTCTGCAAGCTCGGGAATCCTCTCATTATAACAAAGTGTAGATACGATGTAAATTAGAGATTCATTGAGCAGTGTAGAGAGCTTATGAAGGGAACGTTGTGAGATAGCAATGAACTGAAGTGAATGACAGCTTTTAGTGATTATATGAGGGAGCGCACTTTGTGCGCATTCTAGGCTGTGTATTAATGTCTGTCTCAGAACAGAGATATTCACCTCAGTAAAGAAAGTATTGTGTTTCAAGTCATAATTTTATTTGTCTTGATGTTACCAATTTTATTTGTCTTGATGTGTATAAATGCACAAATGCGATGACTGGAGATTTTTGCTTAATAATAGATTACATTTTCGATTTGTTTCTTGGCAAACCCTACCGTATGCATTCAGAACACTTGGACTATGGAATGAGTTGCATGGGATAATTTCATGTTTGTAAAAAGATTGAAAAAGTTTATAATTTATTGAATGGACAAGTGCAAGCATTTTTTTATCTTCTTTTGTGATCCGAAAAAAGGTAGCTTAATATGGCTTTAGAACAGTATCAGGTTGACTAATTACTGGTTGTAAATAAACTATGAGCTGCGAGCGAGCAAAATAGGGGTTAGGTGCAAAAGAGTTAGTTTGTCATTCGCGTTTCCATTCATGTTTACTACCGTATGCTTTTCTCTCTCTCTCTCTCCATTTCTTTTCTCACTCGCTCCATTTTTTAACAAGTTCACCAAACAACTGTGGTAAGTTGGAATCATTCTACAATCACGGTGAGTAATAGCTTCTCCTGTTATTGTCACTTGCACTGTTTGCCACATGCATAATGTAGCTTTCTCTATCAGCGATGAGGGATTCCATGTGATAAATGCAGGAAAATAGTTAGGCTGACAGAGAAGATTTCAGAACTCGAGACACGCCTCCAAACTTTAATTGAGGATAGTAAGAAGGTGAGGGCCTTGGATAAGGCTTTGGATGCGACTAGCTTAGCGAATCATGTACATTGTTCGGTTCCGGTTACAGAGCTCCTGCAGCAGGGCAACTGGGTGACTGTGAGGCGGCATAGTCGGGGGTCAAAACACCGCTCTTCCGTTCCGATCAAAACATCAAACAGGTTCTCCCCACTCAGTGACGCACCCACTGAGAAACCTGATGAAAGTGCTCTAGTTATTGGCAATGCTATTGTATTGAATTTCTATTGTATTGAAAATAGAGACACCAGCCACCATAGTCCGATGTTTACCGGGAGCCAGAACACCTGACATCTTGGCAAATTTAAAAGTGCTGGCTAATGCTAAACGTAAATTCAGTAAGATTGTTATCCAAGTCGGCACTAATGATGTTCGACTTCACCAGTCGGAGATCTCTAAAAATAATGTTAAAGAGGTGTGTGAACTTGCAAATATGATGTCAGACACTGTAATATGCTCTGGTCCCCTCCCTGCTTACCGGGGTGATGAAATTCATAGCAGACTGTCGTCACTCAATGGCTGGATGTCTAAGTGGTGCCCGGAGAATAACAGGTTTCATAGACAATTGGACGAATTTTTGGGGAAGACCTGACCTGTTGAAAAGAGATGGTCTTCATCCCTCCAGGGGTGGTGCTGCTCTTCTCTCTAGAAATATGGCCCAGAGTCTTTGGGCCCTATCATACACGCGGCGCAAGGCATGGCGCAAGTGGTTTTGCTAGTTTCAGCCCGACGCAGTTCTCATTTTCCCGTCCTGCACCGCTTTGTTTAAATAGCAAATACATTTGCGCCCATGGGGGTGCTGGTCTAAAAAAGAGGTGTGTTCAGGTGCATTGTTGGCGCATTGCTATTTTGAGGAACTGAAAATAGACTGCACCATAGACCAACTCAAATCTGGTCTAAAGTCTATGGCGCAATATTTTTTTGTTATTTAAAGAGCGCATTTTTTAGTAGAAAATGCACCTCTGGGCGGGTCCACAACGCGCATTCACTTTGCTTATTAAACATAGGGACGCGCAGCAGCACACAAACATGCCAAATATTAAAAATTAAAGGATTACAGTATAAAAGAAAATTATTGTGTAGGCTACATAAATATAAAAATGTCATACATGTGTCACAGATCAGCCAGGCTCATTCACCACCCAATCACAGCACACTCCGTCACCAGAGTATTAACTACACACACCTGATTGAAATCATCACCCTCATCAAGGACTGGTTCATAAGCACACACCTCACTTCACTCTGTGTCCGATCTCGTTCATTCGAAGTGGACTCTCTCCATGCTATCCAAACGATACATTGAGAAACCTACCTTTTGTACTTACCTTTTGTGTCTCCTCCAGAGTTACCTTCTGCTCCTCGCTCCAACGTCTCTTCCAGTCATCATCTCCTTGTGGACCGTCTCAATACTCATCATCAGAGGTGTGTGCTCTCTCCCGTCTCCGTCCCATGATCTCATGCGATACAAGAAACAAGGTTACATACTCCATCAACCCAAGAACAGTTCTATCACCCAAGATACTCACCTGCCATTTCTATCTGCACCCGTTGCTGTTAATAAGCTTACCTGTTTACCTGTTAATCCTCTGTCTGAGTCTCCTTCCGTAACAACATGTCATAATAGTTAGTCATTGCGTGTATCAGAATTAGCCTATCTATTTGCTCGCGCATGAGCAGATCCGTTTGCTCTCTGGAGACGCGTTCAGTTTGTGCACCTTAAAATTCCGCCGTTTAAATAGCAAATCCGCCTTGACGCGAGTGCAACTCACTCTTAAAGGGAATGCGAGATGAGACTCTGATTGGTTTATTGCACGTTACGCCCAAAAAACATCCATTACTCATTAAGTGAATAGGGATAACCCGTTTAGACTATGCGCCCGGGCGCGCTGACCGTTTTCCCCTCGTTAAACTAGCAAAAGTGGATTCGGACACCCTGAGTGCACTTGCGCCATGCGCTTTAGACCATGCGCTTAGATCGTTAAAATAGAGCCCTTTGAGTTTGTGCTTGACTAACTGGGGCCCAGGTCAGGAACCAGACAGACTGGCTAAACCGACCGTCTGCTATCCACCTCACGTCACAGAAATCAGCTAATTCCCAGCTCATAGAGACACTTTCATCTAGATATCACACTATAGAGACTCTAAAAGCCTTCCAAAACAATTTAAGGGTAACAATTTAATTGATGTTCAACAAATAAAAAAAACTGATATAATACAGATAAACAAATGATAAAGCTTGGCTTAATGAATATTAGATCCCTTTCTTTGAAAGTACTTTTTGTAAATCATATGATCACTGATCATAACCTAAATGTGCTCTGTTTGACAGAAACCTGGCTAAAACCAGATGATTACATTAATTTAAATGAGTCTACCCACCAAGATTACTGTTATAAACATGAGTCGCATCCAAAAGGTAAAGGGGGAAGTGTTACTACAGTTTATAGCAATATCTTCAGCATTTCTAAGAGGTCAGGTTTCAAGTATAATTCATTTGAAGTAATGGTGCTTCATATAACCTTATCCAGAGAAACAAGTGTTAATTATAAATTCCCTGTGATGTTTGTCCTGGCTACGGTATACAGGCCACCAGGGCACCATACAGACTTTATCACTATGAGATCAGCAAAGTCTAAATACGTTGCTGACCTCATCGAAAGAAATTGTAATAACCCAAGAACTCTTTTTAAAACTATAAATGCAGTAGTGAATCGTGCTATTAGTATGCCCCATCAGTATGAGTCAATAACTGTTTGAAAGTTTTCAGCAATTTTTTTGTTAATAAGATAAGAGGCATAAGATTGAATATCATGCCTGTAATATCAGATCCAGCTGTGCCTCCTGTATGTCATGTTGTTTTTAATCAATTTACAGTAATTTCTCTATTGTCGTTGCAGGAAATTGTAAATAAACTGAAACCCACTGGTTCTTCGCTTGATGTAATTCCTCCTCGCCTTGTTAAACACGTTTTAAATTAGATAGGGCCCAATCTTTTAGCATTTATAAATAAATGTCTCGAAGCAGCAACTGTACCTGATCGTTTGAAACATGCCTCAGTCCAACCCCTCTTCAAACGGCCAAATTTAGACCCTACAATTTTATCAAATTTTAGACCAGTTTCTAAACATTCATTTATCTCTAAAATATCAGAGAAGGCGGTCTTTCAGCAACTGTACAATTTCCTGGAAGAAAATTATATTTTTGAAGTATTTCAATCTGGATTTAAAAAATATAATTCTACAGAAACGGCACTTGTTAAAGTGATAAATGATGTACTGAGAACTGTGGATACCGGTAGCTCTGTCATGCTTGTGCTGTTGGATTTAAGCGCTGCTTTTGACACAGTCGACCATACTGTCCTGTTGTCCCGTTTGGAGAAATGTTCAGTCATCAAAGAGAAAGCTTTAAATTGGTTTCAGTCCTTTCTTGAAAATAGAACTTTCTCAGTGAATATTGGGGACTTTGTATCTAGTACAGCTTCACTTACGAGTGGAATCCCCCAGGGTTCCATCTTGGCTCCAGTGTTATTCTTCATCTATATGCTGCCATTAGGTTCAGTTTGAAATATGACATTTCCTTTCACTACTACACACACGACACTCAAATTTATCTCTCATTAAAACAAGATAAACACTGCTTAGACTCGCTACTATCCTGTCTTAATGATTTAAAGGCCCGGATGGCTGTAAACTTTCTAAATCTAAATGATCATACAGAGATTATCGTATTTGGGCACACTGAATTTAAAAAAAAAAAAAAATCCAATTTTAAAATCAGCCTTCTCTCTCCATATGTAAAATCCTGTGTAAAAAACCTGGGAGTCTATCTGGATAGTGCTTTGAAGTTCGACACTCAGGTCTGTTCTGTGGTCAAATCTAGTTTCTTTCATCTAAGAGCACTGGCAAAGGTGAAGTCTTTTCTGTCCTTTAAGAACTTTGAGAGGGCTATTCATGCCCTCATTACTTTAAGGCTTGACTATTGCAACGCACTTTATAAAGGGATAAGCCAAGGCTCACTTTCTAGACTTCAAATGGTTCAGAATGCAGCGGCCAGACTCCTGACTGGGGTTAAAAAATATGAACAAATCACACCAACGTTAATGTCTTTACACTGGTTGCCGGTCCTCTACAGAATTGACTTTAAGGTCCTTTTAATGGTTTATAAAGCTCTAAACAGCTTGGTACCTTCTTATCTTACTGATCTTTTGTCTGAATAAGATCCAGGGAAGTCCTTGAGATCATCAAATCAGGGAATATTAGTGGTGACAAGAACAAAACTAAAACCGGGCGTTTGCAGTAGCCGCACCAAAAATGTGGAATAGCCTGCCGGCTAGTATTAGGACTGCCAGAACTGTACGTAATTTTAAATCAAAACTGAAGTCTTATTTGTTTGAAATAGCTTTTAACAAATGACATAGTGTCATGTTATATTTGGCATGTATACCTTTTTTGTGTTCTGTTTTATTTTATTAGTTAATTTGTTTTAATGTATTAATTAATTGTCTATGTACAGCACATTGGTCAACAGTTGTTGGTTTAAATAGTGCTTTATTTATAAAGTGACATTGACATTTATCAAAGAATTTGTAGATTTTCTATCTGAGTTAGTGCTTAATTGTTGGTTATTTTAATATCCATGTTGATAATGAAAAAGATGCATTGGAATCAGCATTTGTAGACATTCTGAACTCTATTGGGGTTAGAGAACACGTGTCAGGGCCTACTCATTGTCGTAACCATACTTTAGATTTAATACTATCACATGGAATTGATGTTAATAGCATTGAAATTCTACAGCAGAGTGATAATATCTCAGATCATAGCTAAAGCTGTAAATTCAACTACTTGTTTCAAATATGGTAGAACCATCACTTCTACCACAAAAGACTGCTTTGTAAGTAATCTTCCTGATTTATCTCAATTCCTCAGCATATCCAATAGCTCAGAAAAACTTGATGATGTAACAGAAATTATGTCAGACTAGTAATTTCTTACTGCTAAATTCTGAAAAAAAGAAAAATAAAAAATAAATAAAGCCACGTTTCCAGCATTTGTAAAACCGAATTTTTCCATCTCAAAAATATCTCAATTACAACCTATGCTCTCAATGTCAGATGCAGAAATGTTAATTCATGCATCATGATCTCAAGGTTAGATTATTGTAATGCTTTATTGGGTGGTTATTCTTCGTGCTTAATAAACAAACTCCAGCTGGTCCAAAATGCAGGAGCTAGTGTTCTCACTAGAACCAGGAAGTATGAACATATAAGCCTGGTTCTGTCAACACTGCACTGGCTCCCTATTAAACATCATATACGTTTTATCTTGCTAATAACTTATAAAGCCCTGAATTATTTAGCTCTTCGGTACTTGAGCAACCTCTTATCGCATTACAGTCCTTCATGTCTGCTGCGTTCTCAAAACTCTGGCCATTTGATAATACCTAGAATATCAAAATCAACTCTGGGCGGCAGATCCTTTTCCTATTTATCACCCAATCTCTGGAACAATCTACTAGCATTGTTCAGGAGGCAGACGCACTCTGACAGTTTAAATCTAGATTAAAGACCCATCTGTGAAACTTCAATGCAGAGAATTTTTTTCTGAAATCTTCCCCAGATCTGTGCCTTGACGCAATCCTGTCTTTGAGCTCTATAGGCAGTTCTTTTGACCTCAGGGCTTGTTTTTTGCTCTGATATGCATTTTTGCCTATTAGACCTTTTATTGAGAGGTGTGTGGCATTCCAAATCAAACTCATTCAAATGAATTTGCCACAGGTTAATTCCAGTCTAGTGTAGTAACATCTGCAAGTGATATGAATGCTCCTGAGCTAAATTTGGAATAATTTCAGTTTTTCATTTCTGATAAATTTGCAAAGTTGTTACAAACCTGTTTTGTGCTTTGTCATTATGGTGTATGAAATGTAGATTTATGTGTAAAAAAGTAATTTAAAGCTGTATAAGGCTGCAACATAACAAAACGTGAAAAAATGAAGTGGTATGAATACTTTTGCAAGGCACTGTATATACTACTCTGAAATGCAATATTCAGCTGCCAGGCGCACTCATCGCTCTAGACTGGAGCAGTCATAATGTAATGGCTCATTGGTGTAACATGTCTAGTCAGTTTTGATTGTGTTTTCTATTTCTGTGACCTAGTTCCTGAGTTGCCCTGGGGTGCGTTTCCCGAAACCAACTATGGTCGCAAGTTCCATCGTTACCAATAGAGTTCAATGGATCTTACCACCATAGTTAGCTAACGATGCTTTTGGGAAACGCACCCCTGATTAGTTCATTCTGTTCACCTGTGTCCTGTTAATTAAGTCATTAGTCCCTCTCTTGCTTTTGTATAAGTTCTCCCCATTTCTGTTCAGTCCTTTGTTGGTTATTATTTATGTAACGTTGGATATGCTTTGCTGTGTTTTGTCTGCTCCTCGATTCCTTGTTTCTCTGTGGATTTACGATTATAGACTGTTTATTGGATTCCCCTTCATCGTGCACTTAATTCAGCATAGCAATCCGTGACAGGTGTATAGATATTATTTATATATGTTATATATTTTCATTACTGAATCCAATAAATATTTCTCATATATGAATTGGAGCAGAATTATTATGTCAGTGTTTTCCATGCTCACCTGTTTCTGGCTCAGGTAGTCCATGCCTCGCGCCACATCTGCAGCAAAGTGCAGTAACTGCTGCGAAGAGAGCGTAGACGCGGTGCTGTTAGCGATGGCAAAGGCAGGATCCGTCTCTAAAACACGGCTCTTGCGCAGAAAGTCCAGCAGGTTTCCGTGAGGAGCGTATTCAATGGCCAAATACAGGTATCCTGCAGTAGAAGCAGACAGTGTGAATGAGCTCTCAAACACAGTCGTGTCGCATCGGAGAAGATCAGCAAATGTCTGTGGGATTTGAAACACACACCTCGGTGTTCACATGCTCCCAGAAGGTTAATGATGTTGGGATGATGACCCAGTTTACACAAGACCTCAAGTTCCCCAGCAAAGTCTCTGTGGTCATCCTTAGAGGCGTATTCTATGGTTCAGACAGAGAACGAGCCATTGTGAGAGAAATTGTGTGAATGCTAACACACATTCTGACTGTCTTCACTGAATTTTTCACACCTTTCATTCTCTTGATGGCCGCGTCCATCCTCAGGCCGTCTTTCTTAATGCGAGCTTTCAGCACCTGCCCAAAGTTTCCCTCTCCGATCACATCCTGGAACTTAATGTCAGTCCACTCCAGGGTGGGATAGGCCACAGATTGGCTGGAATCGGGAACTTTTTTGGGCATGTTCAGCGGCACGGAGCTAAACTGGACCACAGGCTCCTCTCTCTGTGAGCACAGGAGAGATAGATGTTTACAGATGAGCATTCAGCTCCAACACACCTGAAGCAGCTAATGAAGGACTTCAGGATCCAAACTCTGAACTGGAGCTAAACACTGCTCTATGGAGAAGTGTTAGTGTGAGAACCTTCAAGGCCTGTTCATACCAAGGATGATAACTATAAAGATAACGATAAAGATACAGTTCTAAAAATCGTTCTCAATATTAAAGAATAGCAGAATCCACACCACCGCTATAACAATAAAGGCACTGAAAAACGATATTGTGGGAATCACTTTCAGAATGATTTTTTTTTTCCAGCTGATGAACGATACAAACATTGACCAATCAGAATCAATCCTGCTGTAACAAACTGGAGAATTTAAAGCAGCAGATGAGTGTGCGCTTAGAAAAAACTGAGGATATCATCCTCTGGTGTGGACGCTAATATAGTCATCTTTATAGTTATCGTTCTTGGTGTGAACGGGCCTTAACCATGATATAGAGAGAAAGCTGTGACTGAATTAAGCTGTGATGGATCTGTAAATGAATCCATACGGTCAGTGAGCATGCTGAGTTTGGGTCGGCGTCTCACCGCTATGTTGTGGAAGGCCTGCACCATGCGTCTCTGGAAGGTGGCTCTCTTGAGCTGCAGGACAATGCAGAAGGCCAGCAGGATAGTGATGCACGTCATGCCGGTGGAGCCCAGGATCGCGTAGAACAGCATGTTACTGTGAGCCTGGAACCCGTGCAGCTCTGAAAGAGGAACAATTTACAATCACTGTCATCAGCAGCATTTTATAATGCTGAACAAATACAAATATTTGTGAAAATTAACTTTACCTGTCAAGTGTTAAATAACGTCACTTATTAAATGCTTGTTAATGTTAATAATGGTTTGTATTTAATAAAGGGTTGTCTTTCTTCCTGCACGTTATTACTCATTTTGATTAAGATATATCCGCTTATCTCTCTACATATTTTCCATATCTGTATTTATTGTCATTATTTGTAAAATAATGACTATAAATGCTGATTTGTAAACAATTTGTAGAACTGTTTGAACTTAATACCTGTGCCTGCATCACATGGTGATTAAGTGAAAGGGGAACTAAATTAAGTGCATTTTGCTTAAAACAAGTAAAATTATCTTGTTTTAAGTAAGATAAGCCTTTTTTTCTGATTATTTATTTATTTATTTATTTATTTTTGCAGTATTTCACTGGTTCTTGTCAAAGGCAGAAGAGAAATTACCACAATTGTGAGGCTAACTGCCATCATATATAAACAGTAAATGATCCTGTAGAGGGCAGTATTACTCTCTCAGTGTGTCTCACAGGGTTCAGATACTGATGTGCGCTTGTGAAGCTGCACTAGTGTTCACGCAGAAAAGCTGCTTCTGTCATTCATTACTCTCCCTGACTGATTTCTTCAGTGGAACAGAGACTCACGTGAGCTCTCCTGCGGCGTCAGCGTCTTGAGGGTGATCTGCGGTCTCTCTGCGCTCTCTCCCATGTTGTTGATGCTCCAGAGCTCCAGCTGGTAGGTAGTGTCGGCCCTCAGACCCCGGAGCTGGAAGCGCATGTTGGTCTGGTCCGTCTGCACACCGAGCTCCACCTGCTGACTGTAGTCCGTCTGCTCCATCTGCTGGAAGCGGATCACGGCTCTGGAGATGGAGTGACCCTCGGCCACCGACCAGGTGATGACGGCTGAGGAGTCGCTGATGTTACAGGTGGAGATGTTGGCAGGAGGAGGAGGAAGTTCTGATGGATCACCGCATAACGAATCAATAACTCCATTACTATATCCACCTCATCCGCATACATACAGTACACTCCAGAGATGTTCACAAGTCTTTAACTTGGAGTCCGAGTCAAGTCTGAAGTTTTTGTCGCTGGAGTCTGAGTCAAGTCTTGAGTCCTTGGTCACGAGTCCGAGTCGAGTCTCAAGTCATTTAATGGCTCGCTAAAAAAAATCCCATTCATAATCCTCATGTATTGAAATCTTCCTATTTACAAAGCTATTTTATAGGCTATAGACAAAATATATGATCTATTTTTTATTTATTTATTTATTTATTTTTTTTTTTTTAAAAAGAGGGGTTAAGATGTGAGGTTAATGAACATCCAGCCGGTTACTTATATGTTTTGATCTATTACCATGTTCAAAACAGTTTTTCTGTAATCAAATTCTATAATAAGAGTTCATCTATAATAAGAGTTCAATAAGAGTTCTTATGCGTCTGTCATCTACCATGACGCATAAGGAAATATGTGACACAGATATTACAAAACCATACAAATCAAGTATTTCTTTTTTATAAAATTCAGGGGTAGCCTATTCAATTAAAGTTCCAAGAGGCGCAAACTCTATATTTTCTTCCAAGTAGAGGTCCAGAAAAAAAAAAATATATATATATATATATATATATATGTGTGTGTGTGTGTGTGTGTATATATATATATATATATATATATATATATATATATATATATTACATGTATTGTACATTTACATTTAGATACATGCAAGACCATATGACAAAAAACACTGTTTCTGTTCAGGGTTTTCCTCCTGAAATCTATACTATTTAAATATATTATAAGCATTATCTACTAAAAATGTCTACAATTATCAAAACGTTCTCATCTTGAGCAGAAAAGAAAGATAACCAGCAGTTTCAAAGTTTAAGTTCTATCCTAACCATCTAACAACAATTTTCCCAATTATAATTATATGATTCTTTTGAAATGTTGAAATGTTGTTTTTAAAATATTCACGAGTCCTTTCCCTCGAGTCGAGTAAAGTCTGGAGTCATTTCAGGTCGAGTCTGAGTCAAGTCTGAAGTCTATAAAAATGCTACTTGAGTCCGAGTCACTAATTCGAGTGCCCATCTCTGGTACACTCACATAAAGCACTTTATAATATGCAGGAAAACTGCTTGATTATTTTTGCCATTATCATCATCATTTTCTGTGAATTTGCTATGGAACTGTGTTTTGAACAGCGCTGTGACTTTGGTGGATGATAGACATCAAGAGAGCTTTCAGAAGAGACGCAGATCTATCAGTGCAGGAGGAATCTGCTGTGTAGCATGTGTGTCGCTGTGATGACACTGTTTTGCTACACTAACCATAGTTTAACCATTGTATTTGTATTAAAACTGTGGTTATACAAATGGTAATCAATACGCCAAAAAAAAACATGGTTACTACACTTTTACTACAATAAAACCATGGTTAATTTTCGTAAGGGATATGTGGCACTGGAGCACAAAACCAGTCATAAAGGTCAATTTTTTAAAATTGAAATTTGTACATTGTTGCTTTCCATTAATGTATGGTTTGTTAGGATAGGACAATATTTGGCTGAGAGGTACAAGCAACTATTTGAAAAATCTGGAATCTGAGGGTGGAATCTGAGAAAATTGCCTTTAACCATTTAATTGCCGCATTTAACCCGTTAAATACCGCAGGCCCGCCGGGGGGGTCAGTTATCAGTACGTTTTAAACTGTAATCTTGACGTACTAGATATCATAAACAAAATAAGCAAAATAATAAATCATTTATGTAGTTATGCTTCATAATAGTTTGATTTAAAGTTATAACTTATTATATAATTATAATTATCATGCTTTTTGTTACGAGTTGTTTTATTTACCCCAATTATCACATTGATGTTACAGACGTGGTGGGCGAGGATCCAGAGGAGCCTGCAAACTTGAACGACATGGATCAATGGACAAACACACAAGTTGAAACCTGGCACGGCGTGACGTTTAGTGGTGAGCAAGACGAGGATACCCGGTCGGTAAGGAGCGTGACAAGGAGCCTGACCCCGTATGCTTTTCACGAAGAAGAGCGAGCGTCGGTGATTAATGGCGATGAAGACCAGGCTTCACTGATCGATGAAGACCAGGCTTCACTGATCGATGACGAACCCGCTTCACTGAGCGGTGCCGATGATGAACGACCGCTGTTCGAGGATGATGGTGAAGAAACGGTTGGAGATGCACTGAGGGCTGCTAGTGACAGACACGAGGTACTGCTTCATGAAATAATTAATAGATTGGACGATATTGAGTTAGCTACGAATGGAAACCGAATCCGTGACGTGACGAACGGGGTGAATCAGTTGCGCACGACGGTTCACGAAAACTTTGCAATGGTTCAGGACTCTCTCCAGGAAATCCTCCGCGAACGAAGGCTTTTAATCCAATTAGTCGCGTATCTCAACCATATTGTAATGTGAAAATAACGGTTCTTTGACGTTTTAATGATCTAAATACCAGTGATTTTTATTATCAATATTAGACTATGGTTTCTTTTTCTTTAATTGTTATCAATTTTACTATCATGCTTTGATTTATAAGTCATATATTTACCTGTATCATCTTTGATCTTATCAATATTAGATTATCGTTTGTTTTGTTTTACTATCATGCTTTGATTTATAAGTCATATTTACCTGTATCATCTTTGATCTTATCAATATTAGATTATGGTTTGTTTTATTTGTCTGTAATCGCTTTGATTTATAAGCCATATATATGTCTGTAACCTCTTTGATCTTACCACTTATGTTACAATTTTTCTTTATTCGTTTGTTGCTATCATTGTTTAGTTATATTTTATCTGTAATAGTTCAAAATGAATGGCGGTGACGTACACGACGGACAATCAGACCAAGCTCTGACTAACAGGCTGCAGAGTATAATTGATTTGCAAAATGCTGCTGATAATATGAAGCTATGCGATAGATTACAACACATGATAAGTTCACATCCCAACGTGATACCCCCATTTCCTGATTATACTACGCAAAATGCTCACGATTTGCGAGAAATCACACAGAACATTAATTTTAATTTGTGTGATGTGTTGCAGAGCATACTAGATGATCACAGCCGGCGTCTTCGTCAAAACGTAGTACAGAACGGTGGCGTACTAACCGATACATCCTCTTCGTTATCTTGTGCTATCCATCCGTCAACTGACGCCGAACGCTCGTCGTCGTCATCACCTCCTTCAGGTAATGTTGATGCTGAGACCCGCTCCGACCCCAATACTGCTGACGAGAGACCCTCGACTAGCGGAGCGGCTCACCCTTCCGGTACCACCCAAGCGAACATCGATGCGGCGATACGGAATGGCGGGGTCGTAAACGGCTTTCGCGTTTTACCACGACCCCGTTTTAACGGGTTTGATTTACGCAGAACTATGAATATGAAGGATATAATGTCTCCAGATTTAGACACCTATCACGCTGCCCTGCACACCGCCATGGACGAGATAATATCATTCGCGAGAGAGATGGGAGGCGATGCTAGCGTAATCAATTTGGTTATGTCCACCCCTAGCCTCAATTCGTCTGTTAACGCCGTTTTGACCCCCGGTAATAATTACGATGTTAATCTATTTACAGAACAAATCGAAAAATATTTACAGAGCAACGATAGGTTGATGGCCGACAATGCTGTTGAGATTGAAGCCTGCGTAGCCATGAACAGACATGGACGGGGTCGGAGGCGTAAACTCACAGATTTGGCGTTGGATCAAGTGATCCGAAGAAAGAAGATAAATCTATTTTGTCCTTTAAATAAAGGTAATCAATTATGTCTGACCATCTGCCTGGCTCGTTTCCTCGACCCTCAATTACCCGAGAGTGAATTGGAAAGTCGTGCGAGCGTTATCCAAACCAACGCGGGGTTCACTAGCCAAGATCCGATAGGACTTCATGACATAGCTAGGTTTGAAAATCTGTTGAATGTCAAAATTGTTGTTTTTTACAGTGCGAACGGCGGGTTAGAAACTTACAAAAATCAGAATGAACCTCACCCGAACACAGTCTGCCTTTACTTGCACGACGACCATTATTATATGATATTAAATTTGTCTTAAGTTCTTAGCAATGCATATTACTAATCAAAAATTAAGTTTTGATATATTTACGGTTGGAAATTTACAAAATATCTTCATGGAACATGATCTTTACTTAATATCCTAATGATTTTTGTCATAAAATAAAAATGGATAATTTTGACGCATACAATGTATTGTTAGCTATTGCTACAAATATACTTGTGCTACTTATGACTGCTTTTGTGCTCCAGGGTCACATATGGCTGCGAGCTTAAAAAAGTGAGAGGCACAAAGGCATCCTTACGGTCGCTCAGTGTCCAGGAGCTGACGGTGGGGCAGGCCTGTCCAGCGGCGCTGATGCTCGCCCTCACCTTGCACTGGTATTTGTGTCTAGGTTTCAGTTCGTTCAGACGGAAGGCGGAAGAGTTGGACGTGAGCTGGAATCTCCTCTCGGTTCCCGAAGCTCCGACCTGTTGACACGTAACCTCGTAACTCCAGTTGTCCTCGACAGGAGCGGCGTCCCATGACAGGAGCAGCGCGGTCTGACTGACGGGGCTCAGCTTCACACCCACGGGGAGCTCTGAGACAAACACAGGCGTCTTATCATTCCTGCCGTGTGATGAACGTGAGGCTGTGTTTGAGCTCTTACCGAGCATCTGTGTGGAGAAAGTGGCTTCGGGTCCAGGCTGACCGGCTCCTCCAGGTCCAGGGCGACTCAGCTGCACCTGTGTGGTGTATTGGGTCATGGGAGAAAGGTTGTCCAACCTCAACAGAGAGCCGCTCGCTGTTGAACACATGGAGAAATGTGTCTGCTATCTACTCAAACATACAAAAGCAGTTCCACAGTTTTGTAACGATTTACCACATATTGAGTATCAGTCCACTCAGCAAGAACAATGAGCCAAAGACACACAAACATGTTCAAGAAAGCTGTGTTTAGACTGTTCTCTTACGCATGCACCCAGAACTAAACAACAGCGTTCTTCATTAGTTGTACTATCCTTCTGTTTGCACCAACAAACACATTTAGCAAATAAAGAAAATTCCCCTACATTAAGGGAAACAACTAGGGATGTAACGATTCACTCAACTCACGATGCGATACGATTCACAATACTGATTTCACGATACGATTTTCTCACGATTTTGTTAACAAAATGAGATTTAAGAGAAATTATAAATGAAAAGGTCTTCTTTTATTATTGTTTGGACAAAATGCTGAACATTTCTTGGAATAACTGAAATATGTCAAATAGCAAAACTAAATAGAAATTTTAAAACAAACCCCAAATCAAATAAATAACACAAATAAAGGAAATCTGTTCATATAAACAAACTAAGGCTTTGCCTGTGCTCTTTTTCCATTTAAAATCACTGTATTTTAATCATGATCCAAACAAAGATGCTGCATACATGCAGCATGAGCAGTTTTTAATCAAAATTAGATTGTATAATTCTGAAATTTGAAGCAACAGAATGGTCTGACTTAAGTGTTGTGAAACTATACTACATAAAACATATCTGTATGAAACAGAAACAGCAGAAGAGATGAATGAGATGCAGATTCACTCTCTGCCAGCAGGTGGCGCTTATGGAACAGCAGCGATACAGCATTTCCTTGGTTACCGCTATAAACAAAGTAGCCCTGCCCTTATGAAGACTTCAAATACATTATACAGAGGCTAAATGGAAAGAAAATCTAAACTTTTCTAAAGACAGTCACTTCCCCTCAGAGATACATTCATATAAACTCCTACTCCTACTCATTTAACATCTCAAATGAACTGGCACATATTTGTATCGATTTTCAACTGGCTCGCGGTGCATCGTTACACCCCTAGAAACAACACAAGCATCAGATGAGGTCAGTGATTCTGGAAGCAGTCGTGTGCTTTTCCTCCGCTGTGAAATGAAAGCCTCTTCCGGAGCAATGACTTCACCCGCATTCTTCTGACTAGTCATAATATCTTCTGTATATGATAGTGATCAGGAATATGTTCCGCTCATCACCTTTTTGTAATCTGTTGCACAATGGAAATATTTATTACACTGGACAGTTTGCCAAGAGCAACACGGTGACCTGTAACCTCGGATGTGAAATGTTCCAGCTGTCATATGCAGCAGCACACCACAAAAACCACAAGTGCCGTTACCCTCAACACTTTTCCATTTAGATGAGCTGGCCTGTTTGTAGGTGACCTTGACTGAGGTGACAGGCCCGTCTCCGGCATAGGGCTCTTTATTGAGCAGCAGCAGCAGGTGATGCGGGCCGCTGTCGTTCAGGAGTGGAGGATTCTGGGGCTGCGGAGGAACTGAAACCAGAAACACAGCTGAGTGCTGATCGACTAATGAAGTCAGTGCAGCCTGTTATTAATGCATTAACTACAGTAAAACTAATAGAAACACTTATCCTCTGTCAATATTGCTTTACACTGTACAAACTTTCTACATTTCAGATCACTAAGATACGGGCTGCAATGAATTTCCCTAGAAATTCATGTATTTATGAACATAAGGCACTGACAGTGAAGCCATCTTAACATTGTAAAGTCAACCCAGAAGCCACATTTAAGCAGCACATCTTCCACGATAAGGTGAATTTACAAAATCTTTTGTGACACAGAGGTGGCATTTATTATTTTAGTTACAATTAGTTAAAAGCAAGAGACAGTCTGAATGCCGTGATAATGTTGTATGACACATTAGGCAGTTAGTTGAGGTTTAGTTAGTTGCGGTTAGTTGACTGTGTTCATGGCGTGTTCGTATGCATGAGCAGTTGAACCGGAGCAGGAACGGATTCGTCTGCAGCAGGTTTTTGATTGTCTGACCAATTTTTACACATAGAGACGCCTTTAGAGAAACACAGATTTCTGTTTGTCTAATCTTCCAGGATCTAAGCCAATCAGAGCAATGGTAACACCAACATGAACGGACACACTCAGGATCGTAATCTAGAGCCCTTTCTCAGTTTAGTATTTTTTGTGATTATTATTTTTTCTGCTAATTTTTCTTCATACATTTACAAGGTTTTATGACTGGCATGTTAAATATTTACAGTCAATATTCCCACTATGGACATTGCTAATTTCCTAACCATATAGGATTTTGGCTCCTGAAACACTGTATGTTGTGATTGTTTGGGACTTTTGCTGGGAGGAAAATAGAGACGGAGCTTCGGGAACTTTGAAGAATCTCACCTTTGACATTCACAATGAATTCTTTCTCCTCCTGATAGTGTTTGGTTTTCACTTGACACGACCAGCGTCCAGCGGCCGACTCAGTGATCTTCTCCACCCTGAATGCAGATGTCGTTTGATCATTTTCCGTCTGTGTGTCCACTGCCTGAGAAAAATGAAAGAAGAGGCGTGTCATGAATAAAGCAGGGGCTCAAGCAGATCAGACCTCACAGCGTCTCGTGCAGAACTGGTGCAGTGAAGTTATTGAGACGTGACTCACATAGACAGTGGTTTTGTCCGGTTTGACCAGGGTTATTTCACCGTGTAAAGGAGAGGGCCGGCCTGATGCAGAGCAGTTGACCGCGTATGTGGCACCCGAGTTGAGCTCAGTGTCTCTCAGACTGCTCACGATAACAGGTCTCGTGTCTTTCGAAGAAATCACAAGCAGACAAGGATTGAGCCCAGAGATCTCCCAGAAACACAGGACGGTTTCTTTGAAATCAAGGATTTTCACCTGGTTTCTCACAGCGAGCTCCATGCCTGCCTTCACACACACATCCACTGAAGCGATTGCATTTGCCCAGTTCACACTCACACTTCTGTTTACAGTCAGCGCCGTAATAACCGGCTGGACAGGCTGGAATCACAAAATCCAAATGAAAAGAGTAACAAGTAATATTTGAACAAAATATTTGTAAAGTGTTTATTTTCATTGCACACACTTCAGAACACCTTCAGCGAAACTAGTTCACATTACTACTATTATTACTAGCATTTAGATACAGTAAAATGAGGAATATTAAATTGAGCGTCCTCCGGTGTGTTAAACTGGATTTCCCCTCACCATCGCTGCAGTTGAAGCCCCTCCATCCAGATGCACAGGAGCAGCCATACGGCTCTCTGAGACAGAAGAGCAGAGAACGACAGACTCCATCCACACAGCGCTCCTTACAGCTCCGACCGAAGCGGCCCTTGCCGCACACTACACACAACACAACACACATCAAACACACAACACACACATAAAACACACCACACACACAGTGCTCCTTACAGCTCCGGCCGAAGCGGCCCTTGCCGCACACTACACACAACACAACACAACACACATCAAACACACAACACACACATAAAACACACTACACACACAGCGCTCCTTACAGCTCCGGCTGAAGCGGCCCTCGCCGCACTCTACACACAACACAACACACAACACACATCAAACACACAACACACAAATAAAACACACTACACACACAGCGCTCCTTACAGCTCCGGCTGAAGCGGCCCTCGCCGCACACTACACACAACACAACACAACACAACATACACATCAAACACACAACACACACCAAACACACTACACACACAACACAACACAACACACATCAAACACACACATTAAACACACTATACACACAGCGCTCCTTACAGCTCCGGCCGAAGCGGCCCTTGCCGCACACTACACACAACACAACACAACACACATCAAACACACAACACACACATAAAACACACTACACACACAGCGCTCCTTACAGCTCCGGCTGAAGCGGCCCTCGCCGCACTCTACACACAACACAACACAACACACATCAAACACACAACACACAAATAAAACACACTACACACACAGCGCTCCTTACAGCTCCGGCTGAAGCGGCCCTCGCCACACACTACACTACACACAACACAACACAACACACATCAAACACACAACACACACATAAAACACACTACACACACAGCGCTCCTTACAGCTCCGGCTGAAGCGGCCCTCGCCACACACTACACTACACACAACACAACACAACACACATCAAACACACAACACACACATAAAACACACTACACACACAGCGCTCCTTACAGCTCCGGCTGAAGCGGCCCTCGCCGCACTCTACACACAACACAACACAACACACATCAAACACACAACACACAAATAAAACACACTACACACACAGCGCTCCTTACAGCTCCGGCTGAAGCGGCCCTCGCCACACACTACACACAACACAACATACACATCAAACACACTACACACACAACACAACACACATCAAACACACACATTAAACACACTATACACACAGCGCTCCTTACAGCTCCGGCCGAAGCGGCCCTTGCCGCACACTACACTACACACAATACATATCAAACACACAACACACACATAAAACACACAACACACACCAAACACACATAAAACACACTACACACAGCGCTCCTTAGAGCTCCGGCCGAAGCGGCCCTCGCCGCACACTACACACAACACAACACACACATTAAACACATCAAACACACTACACACACAACACAACACACACATCAAACACACAACACACACACATAAAACACACTATACACACAGCACTCCTTACAGCTCTGGCCGAAGCAGCCCTTGCCGCACACTACACACAACACAACACAATCAAATACACAACACACACATTAAACACACAACACACATCAAATACACAACACAACACACACATTAAACACACAACACAACACACATATTAAACACACAACACACATCAAATACACAACACACACATTAAACACACAACACACATCAAATACACAACACAACACACATCAAATACACAACACAACACACACATCAAACACACAACACACCAAACACACAACACACAAATACACAACACACAACACATACCAAATACACAATACACAACACACCAAACACACAACACACATCAAATACACAACACAACACACATTAAACACACAACACACATCAAATACACAACAACACCACACATTAAACACACAACACAACACACATCACATACACAACACACACACATCAAACACACAACACACCAAACACACAACACACATCAAATACACAACACATACCAAACACACTACACACACAACACCACACACACATCAAATACACAACACAACACACACATCAAATACACAACACAACACACATCAAATACACAACACACTACACACACAACACACATCAAACACACAACTACTAGTAGCACCACAGCAGCCTAACACTGAATATAAACATCTGTCCTACTTCCTCCTCATGTTTATACTCTGAATAAGCGCCATTGACCCGTCATATATTAATCATATATAATATATTGACTCTTCATGATATGAGCCCTAAAAATCTGTCAAAATAGGGTCTGATTTATAAACCGATCATGTGAATATTAAAGCTAAACATGGCCCCTGTAATAAATGTGACCTCTGAGTATTTTAGCAAAGATTGTTACCTGTTTCACAGGTGGGCCCTTTAAACCCCGGAGGACAGATGCATTCGCCCGTCACATCGTCACACACGCCTCCGTTAGCGCAGGACAGACACGATTTCGTACAGTCCGCTCCCCACAAACCAGCCTTACAACCTTTAACAACATAACAACTGACCGTTACTCAAAAGGAGCTCATATTCTGCTGAAAACACGTACGCTTCTTCAACTTTGTGACAGAAAATCATTAGTAATCAATTCAGCACTCTTAAAAACATTGATCAATATTTTAACATTCATATTTGCAGAAAAAAATTATAATTCAAAACCATTACTATAGATGAGCAAATCACTAAAAAGACGTGTATAGAACAAATCAGAAGTGTGTTTGAAGTCAATATTACGTGTTTTTATTCTTCAGACTGACTGCAGACTTCTTTAACAATCTTTAATAATCTCTTCATAAAGAATTATTGCGTTCAGGTTGGTGGAATGATTCATTGTGTTTATTCATCACATATTTATGCCAATAAATAAATCAAGACATTCAGTGAACACTCTTAAGATAGCATGAACATGATACAGTGAGAGATGCACGTCCTGCAAACAGTTTAAAGCAGCCAAATCTTGCTGGAGATCCAGACAAATCTATTATGACTCACAAATCCAGGAATCACTAAACGAGTATTTTATCAACTTAATGGCCAGTAATGAAATATTTATAGTGCAACTTACAGTGAGGTGTAGAGTTATTAATCTTTATGATCATGACACTTGTGATTTAAACATCAAGTGCATAGATTTAACACATTACTGGACACTTGAGAGTGGTTGTGTTTGATAAGAGACCATGAACTTGAAGGACTTACTCCTGACGATTAGTCGGGTTATTGCTGAGCTGAACGGAGCTCCAGAAATGTAACGGATCGCATATATTCCAGCATGACTTTGGGCTTTTGCATTGATTATTGGGTAATTAATTACATCCATAATGTCCTGTTGGGGTAATGAGTGTTCAAAATGTCCTGAAAAACAAAACAACAACAAAAAAACAACAGCTAGAACAACAAAAACTATAATGTTACTGATACTCTTGACTTTTTTTGACAGAAAAACAAGGATTATGTGGTAAATGCTGAACACATGTAAATGCAGTTTAAAAAAATAGAAATTGTAAGCCAAAATAAATAGAATCAAATCATTAATAATAAAAGTTTAAAATCTTTATAGTGCCTGTTGAGCAGTGGTGGAGGTAACGAATTACAACTACTCACGTTACTGTAATTAAGTAGTTTTTTCGGGTACTTGTACTTTTTTGAGTATATTTTTAAAGCTGTACTTTTACTTGTACTTCAGTACAAATTTAGCAAAATAATCTACTTCGTTACTTTTATATCATAGTTAATAACTGAGTACCCCACAATTTGAATTGATATTCAAACCTTTGACGGCACTTCAGTAGCCAATAAAGATATTCGATCGTAAACGGACCAATAAAAGTGCTGATATCTGAACCGCGGGAAAAGCCCCGCTGCAGCAGATTTTGAAGAGATTTTGAAGAGCAGATCAGACAGTGAGGGAGCTCAGCGTGATTTATGGACTCAAAGTTTGGAGAAACAAACGACATGGTAGTGTTATCATAAATATCTATATTTTGATACCGATAATGAAATATCTGACACGGTTCCATTACTCATTCTCCACACAGTATCTCTCGTATATAGCCTACTCCAGCGGTTCTTAACCTGGGGGTCGCAAAGAGGTAGCAGGGGGGTCGCAGGAAGACTTTAATTTTGAAAAGTTTAATACTATAAAGCTGCTTTGACACAATCTGTATTGTAAAAAACACTATATAAATAACAGTGACTTGACAACTAAACACAAATTACTGCAGCCAAAACCGCTGGAGTTTTTCCAGCAAAAACTACAGGAGCTAACTTACGTTACATGGTCAAAAATCACTGCTACAGAAAGCCGCTACTGTGAATGAGAGAGCTCTTCGCACTGCGTTCATTATCTCTGGGAAACCACACAATTCAGGTGAGACTTTTTTTCTACCCTGCGCTAAAGAGGCTGTTTCTGTTATGTGTGGACAAAGAGCTGGTGATCAGTTAGCACTGATTCCAGTGTTAAATGATACGGTAACCAATCGTATTGGATGAATGGCAATGGATGTGAAAAGAGCAGATAATCATGAAAATTAACTCAAGTTAATTTTTTTTTTCCTCTCCAACTTGACGAGAGCACTGATATTGCCGGAGAAGTGCAGTTATTGGTTTACGTTAGATTTGTTGAGTGAGTAGAAACACTGATGATGTTTTTATGTTACAAAATATATTAATTTGGATATTATTTTTTTTCGTCAGTGGGTAGGTGGGTGGAGGGTCGCAAAACGTCGTCTTTCATGAAAGGGGGATCGCACATGAAAAAAGGTTAAAGGAAAACGCCACCGTTTTCCATATTCCAATATGTTTTTCCCTCAACTTAGACGAGTTGATACGTACCTCTCCCGTCTCAGTGCGTGCACTTAATCGCTCTAGCACACGGCGTCACTATTCTAGCGTTTGGCTTAGCACCATTCATTCCTTAGGATCCAAACAGAGATGAATTTAGAAGCTACCAAACACTTCCGTGTTTTCCCTATTTAAAGACGTTTACATGAGTAGTTACACGAGTAAGTATGGTGACACAAAATAAACTGGCGATTTTCTAAGCAGATAAAAAATGATGATTATAATGTATGGCGGAAGAGCACTTTGCAGTACTTCGACCTCGGCGCAGTAATATCATCACTCCTGAAAACTCCCCCTCTCCCTCTAACTTACATCAATAGAACCAATATTCGTGCGCCTAGGTCGAAGTGCTGCGAAGTGCTCTTCCGCCATACATTATAGTCATCATTTTTTATCTGCTTAGAAAATTGCCCCGTTTTATATTGTGTCACCATACTTACTCGTGTAACTACTCATGTAACCGTCTTTAAATAGGGAAAACATGGAAGTGTTTGGTAGCTTCTAAATTCATCTCTGTTTGGATCTTAAGGAATGAATGGTGCTAAGCTAAACGCTAGCATAGTGGCGCCGCGCGCTAGAGTGATTAAGTGCACGCAGTGAGACGGGAGAGGTACGTATCAAATCGTCTAAGTTGAGGGAAAAACATATTGGAATATGGAAAAACGGTGGCATTTTCCTTTAAGAACCGCAGGCCTACACCGATACAAGCTGCATCTCTCTCTCTCTCCTCTTAGACAGCGACGCCTCCTGTCAGTTACAAGCTGCGTCTGAAATCGTTCACTCATTCACTAATCCCTATATAGTGTATGGCAGTGGACTATATCAGAAAGGAGTGAACGAAATGAAGTGAACGGATTCAGACGGTGACGTATACACTGCGCGTGAAAAACATCTTCATCATATGTACTTTTATATTACATGTACCTTATTTTAGAAAATAATATTAATAGCAGTAACACTTAAAAGAACTTTATATTGTAATTGTGCATACCTCCGCGTCAGATTATTAATTTATTTTGTATTGCTTTGTTCATAATCATTAAATACTATTAAAATACTGTCAACAAATATAAACACACATTAACACGTGTTCATAATTGTATGTATTTATTGTATTTTGAAAGTCTTCTGAGCAGCGTTTTGCACTAAGATGCCAATGGTCGTAGAGCGCCCTCAGGCGACCGTTAATTTTACATCAGAATGAATACGCTACCAACGGACAATTTTAAATATCCACCAAATTATCATAATTTTTGTAAATTAACAAAGATGCCACCTCAGTAAATTAATAAAATATTAAACTGAGTTAATGCCTACATAATATATTTTAATATAAATAATGCATGAAATAAACATTAAAGCAGAAATAAGAAAGATGTGAACGACATCTCTCCTTTAAACTTGCTCGCTCCCGCTCTCTTCCAGCTCGTGTTGGTTCTTCGCATTGGATTGTGGGAAATAGTGCTTCAGCGACTGTACATCAGCAGTGCGTTCCAAACGGGATATATCGCCCTCCGAAGGGCACTTCAGAGTGAAAACAATCATGGCCGCCATATTGAAGGGTCGTTCCAAACCGAAGTGCTCAAAACTAGCCACTTCAAAGGGCCCTTCGGAATGAAGGATTTCGAAGGGTACAACTGATGGACACTTCGGGCTCCCATGATCCTTTGCACTGATTCTTTGCATGATGACGGCGCCTCCGTGTGGGCATGGGATGAAGACACAGAAGGGTACTTCAAGAAACAGTTGTTTGGTCCCCTACACCTTTCAACCCTTCGAAGCTCTCACTCCGGAGGGTAAACCCTTTGAAGGGATTAGGGCATAGGGATGAGTCCTTCCGAATGGAACGCAGGGCAGTTGTACACTGGAAATCAGAATGCATTGTGGGTAAAAAAGTAGTGAACGAATGTAGGGAATGAAGTCGTTCACTCAGAATTCGGACAGCACTACAAAATGGCTGACACCCGATATAGTGCACTATATAGTGGATAGGGAGTGGTTTCAGACAGCTACAGAGTCTGAATGTCCGCGCGGGATTGCAGCTATTCCGCATAATTTTAATCATTCCCGCGCAAATGTGGCGAGCGCTTTATTGTAACATGAGAACACAGTGATGTAATCTCAGAAAACTGGATGCGAGCTCTCAAATCGACCTGATTTATACAAATGAACTGCCTGTCCTCTCACTCCAATATTGTTTGTGCACAGTCTGCGCAATCGCGATCTCGCCGTGCTTATAAAGTAGAAATTATTTCTCTTTACTTCTGGATTAAACTTTGTGAAAGGTTATCAACCGTTCAGAATAGATCCACGCCTGACCGATGAAAATCCTACTGGAAATTTTATTGGCTGTAAGTGAAATGCACCAGAAAGTCTTTCAACAATGAAAGATGGATCTTTAATTTCTTTACAATGTAAGTTTATGCTAGAATTTTTTTGGAATGGGATATTTGTCACTACATTGTACAGAGACATTACAGGTCAAAGCCACCCATCTATCAAAATAAACAACATAAATGGCTCTTAAATCACTGCTTAAAAAAATGTGTTGTCATATTTCGAATACCTCAACTGAATTGAGGTCATTTGTTTTATAATTTTATTACTGACTGTGTACTTGTCTTTTTTTTGTAAATTCAGATCAGTTTGAAATCAAGCTTCCCTGTGCTGTATGCTTGTGCAACAAAGCTACCCTATTTTAAAGACACAAATACACAGAATGAGCAAATGTTTAAGATTGAGATTTTTGTAATGGTAATTGATCACTGTTTATATGTATGTAAATAAAAGCCTATATGAAAATATGTTCATATAAAGCAAACGTGTCTTTTTAGAAGGCTTGGATTAAACCACTCAAAACTTGACACAATGATTGCCTTGAAAAAAAAATGGATGGACAAAGAAAACTGATATTAAAATATCTATATGGCAGTATACAGTGTGTGGTAGTTTTGCCAATGTTATTGAAAATGATTAAAGTTGTCATGAAATCAAAAAATGACCCTACTGACTTTTTTTAGTGCACATTACTAGTCTTGTGGTGAACAATTAAACTGTGAAAGTCAATACACCGGGGAAAAAAAATTGTCTGCCGTCATAATCTTTAATCAAAAACTGAAAATTTGCTTCTCGCTCTGATGACATCAGTTTGAAGGCTTGGGGAGAAACCTCTTGTTAACTATGACGTAAGGACCGCTGTTTCCGGGTCCAAGCCTCTACTCTTTTCACTTGAGAATACTATCTCAACAGCCATTTATGAGCACTATTTAATATTACATATTTAAGCTAAGCATATAAAAATTTTTGCTGTGTACACTACAGTCTCCGTGCTCACAGTGTCTCAGACACTAATATTTTAGTTGAATCACTGTCTGGCCATCTTGGATTTCAGTATGGAGATAAAGGTTAGGGTTATAATTTTTCAGTATTACATGACATCGTGGATGTATATTAGCACAGTTTGGTGTTTTCTTGGGGCGTCTGGCAGAGCGTTAGGACCATAGACGTAATATACGTAGACGCCTCATAGACTGACGCTGCCTATTGGAGCTGACGTATCAGCGCGGCCGCCATCTTGGATGGGTCCCCAATGCACCCCCTGCATTTATTTCTACTGAGGAAGGTGTATCCCCAACTACAATAATCATAACTCCCCGAATTTTTTACCGGATTTTCACAAGGTTTAGTTTGTTACAAACGGCAGAGATTTAGTTATGATACAGGACGCTGTCACACATTGAAAAATACGTGCTTTCATGCTAAAAGACTTTGTATTATGCTCTTTAACAAAGACATGTGGTAGGCTATGGCATATTGATAAATGTATAAATGAATGAATTTTATATTTTAATAAAGAAACAAGTTTGATTGTTCATTTGAATTTATTTCTCTCACTCTCTCTCTCTCACGCACACACTCAAACACACACACACACTCACTCACTCACTCACTCACACACACACGAAAAGAACTTAAAATAATAGTGGAAACAACTTAAAATACGCCATAATGTTTGCTCATAAAGGTAAGAGTAATACATCATTCGGAACTGTAAAGTGTCTACTTTTATTTGTGTGCATTCACAATATCAAAAAAACGTTGTGCTTTTATTAAAATAAATAGGAAAACAGAGGATAGGCTTGCCGTCTCGTCTAGAATAGGAGCGCTTCACAATGATGAACCGAAACTCAACGAACTGAGTCACAAATATGATAAATATATCTATAGAAAGCTTTAAATTACTACTTTAAAACGAAATAATTCAAATCGAAAACAAAAACTCTTTCATTATGTAATCCGTAAAGATGCATTTCTCTCTAAAGGCACGTCCAATGAGGCGATGGCGAGTCATTTTTCATCACTGTCTAAAATATAAAAATAAGGAAAAGCCTAAAACAGGCCCGATTATATTTTTTTCTGATTTTTACATTGCTCTGCTCTTAATTCCTTAACATTTAAAGGATTTTCTGCAAAGTAATTTTGTCTGCATGATATGTGAATTATTTATTAGCCTATTTTTTAATCCATACAGCAAAATGCTTTAAAAACAGCTTTAAAAATTAATTTATTGCATTCCAGATGATTTTAAAGAACTTTTCACTATAAATTTTACAGGTAGCTTGAATGTAAAACATTGTCATGAATTTCGTTGTATTCCCATTTGTAAAATAGGCTACAAATTAATTGTTGTAGTCTAACCCGATCTCATGAAAGTGCGTATAGCACGATTTTCTCTTTCTATTTGACGTAATGTTTATAAGCAGAAATGGACTTTGGCATGCAAAAGACTGATACGTTCATTATTAATGGCATGGCTGGTTCAGTCGACAGAAATACGGCTATAATTTACTGCTAAAATGTTTGCGGGGCAAACCTCAGGTCAGTCTGAGCGCTCGTGGTACGCACAGTGTGTACAGCCGTACACCTGCAGGCTCCACTGACCACAAACGACACAAGCATGAAATGATGGTTCTCAATTCCGAATTGGGTTTCTGGAATGTGCTCCCTGAGTAAGAACACATCCTCTAAAAGTTGAAGAACAGAAAAAAAACAGCGAGAGACAATGACAGAGAGTACCAGTTCCTGCTGTAATAATGTTACACGTAAGTAACGTTAGTTACGATGACATAATATTATAAATGGTAAAATAACCAAAATTATTGTTCAATCTTACTTGTGAAAGGTAATCCCACGCGGGTTATTGCAACCGTAAACTGCACAAAATACGGGCATAGTTGCTCGCTCTCAGTTGATTCCGATTGATTCTGGTGCTAGCGTAGAGTGAGGAGACCCAACCAATATGGCGGCGACGCTGGATTACGTTCCAGCATGTCATGAGGCGTCTACGTATATTATGTCTATGGTTAGGACCCAGAAGCAGTGAAGCGTGATGTCAGACTTAACAAGCAGATATTCTTAACCATTCCTAACCAACCATGAATCTGCTCTGAGCAAGAGGTGGAGAAGAGGTGCGCCACAATAAAACCCCTCCCTTTATTCAATATTCTGTTTCACTTGAAAATGCATCACAACACTGAAGTCAGTTGCAACTTCCGGTTCATGGGGACCTTAATATTGATGTTTTTCAAGGTATTGAAGTTAGAAATAACTGTATCGTGACCACTAATTCATGTACTTTGCTAATAAGTTAAAAGTGGTTTTGTTCAAAGCAGCTATTATCCACACAGATCTTTGATATGAATGAATACGAAAATCATTAAATATCGCCGGCCAAAAAGGTAACTTGTAACTAGTACTCGGAGTAGTTTTTGAGAAGAGTAATATGTACTTTTACTTAAGTACTGTTTTGAACCCAGTACTTTTACTTGTAATTGAGTATTATTTCAGCAATGTAACCGTACTTGTACTTAAGTACAAATTTTCAGTACTCTTTCCACCACTGCTGTAGAGACTTCACTATAAAACAAGGCACAGATGTTTGTTTATATTGTTTATTAAATGTTCAACTGAGTTCCCACCATTTTTATAGATGACTGTGTCCTCTGGTATATATGTCTTTCTCGAGTAAGAGATGTTAACGTCTTCGCCTTCATTAACAGTGATTGTCAGAGATTCAGGGAGGAAAGCAGCTGAAGGAAAAGGAAACAGTTAAACCCTGTCTGGTTAGAAGTGCAGTGTATGCATATACAAACAAGTCTTTCCCTTCCAAGGAGTCAAAGCACCGCTGGGATGTCAGTGTTATTACCTTCATGTAGCATCTTGTAGGTGTAGATTTTACTCCTGTTAGAGTTTTTGACCTGGCAGTAAAACGCTCCAAAGGTGTGATTGCGGGACATCCAGGTGACTTTAGCGGCGGAGTGGTAGCTTCTGTCCGGTTCAGCGCTCAGGATATGAGCCTCCTGATCGGGATACTCGTGGCCCAAACTCAGCGAGCCGGTGCCAGAAACGGTCCAGTCGCTGCTCACACACAGAAGAGACGGCGAGTTCACCGAGGACACCACTGGGTCTGGATTGATCAGAGTCACGTCTGAGACGTCAAGAGCACTGCCTGCAGAAACATGACAGGAATCATCATTATTTAGTGAATCAAAGAGCCATTGTGGCTTAGAACTGTCCTGTAGGACCACTCATGAACCTCCTCAATGAGCTCTTCTGGTCAACATCTCCACTCAGTGCTGCAGGACAAGTGCAATCACTCCGATGTTTTACAATTCAGTTCTATCTGCTCATCCCTGTATCTAACTCACATTTACATGTACATTTACGACTCATTGTCTGTATTGTCTAAATGTGTTCTTCAGCTGTAATTCTGTGTCTTGCTGAGTAAATTATGCTCTATTACCAAGCCAGTAACACAGTTAGTAACACAGCTTATGCAATTCTGAATCATACCACTCAATACTGACAACAAATCCATTATGGCATTGAAACGAGGTGATGTGAAACCTGTTTTACGTGGTTTGCACATTATGAGACTCACACCTGTGGCTTTAAAACTGTCTCTGTGTTGTGATGCCAGTCAAATCACTTTAGCAACTCTGACCATATAAAACACTGAATGCACCAAAACTGAAATACTGCCATAAAACTACTGGAAATGTAAATGCAGGATCAACTCAGAAATGTCTAAATATGGGAGTGAAAACATGCCATGCTCTGATTGTGTATATGCATATGGTGTATGTCATTTTGGAAACAACGGAGAGTCAGACGAGTTTTTTCAGAAATAAAACTGTTTATATGGTCTTACATGTTGTGTTATCAGTGAAAGATGATTGAGTAGATCAAACTGGTGTCTCTGTGTTTCTCATCTCTTTCTCGTGAACCCATTTCACTTCTCTCACACTCGTTACTGAATCTACACAGTTTAAAACTTTACATACATACAGTAGGCAAGGTCCGCTGAACTCATTAATAATGGTGTAAGAGAGTGATTTCTGCTTGAGAAGGGTTTTGAAATCCTCTCCCTGCAGTTGTAATTGTATGTATGTGTAAAATCATAGACTGGGTGTGTGGATGACATCTTGCATCTGGATGTTGTTACACACTACTATAAGTGTGTGTGTGTGTGTGAGAGAGAGAGAGAGAGAGAGAGAGAGAGAGAAAATGTGTGTGTTTGTGTGTGTGTGTGTGTGTGTGTGTGTGTGTGTGTGTGTGTGCGTGCGTGTGTGTGTGTGTGTGTAAAGGGTGTTGGGCTTTAAACAGACAACCAAACAAAGTTGTCAAGATGAATGATGACTTGTTTCTTCTCGTTGGGTGTAGTAGTACAGCACTGGCTTGATATTATTGTTCTGCTTTAATGATTAGTGAGGGAAACAGACGGAGGTGTCACCGTCTCAAACACACACACACACACACACACGTCTGATATCACATCATTCAGCTACACACACGGCAGTTCCACTTCATCACTGCGTCATATTTAAGGATAAATCATATAAGGTGTGCAGCTCTAATTCTAATTGATCAGTTTCATATTCTCTGCCACCATCAGCTGAAAGAATCTGCATAAATCTTTTCATGCTCGTTTTTTAAGCATGTTCCTCAAATATGCCTCGTGTGTCAGGTCGGGCTCACTCTCTTGCATTGTTTAATATGTTCTGCTTGCTGGTGATGGGAGTATTTTTGCCCAAAGGGGAGTGAAGAGTTGGCAGAATGAAGCGGGGTGTGGATCTGTGAGTTAAGAGACGAGGGGAGGAAGGTCAGAATGAAACTCCAGCTCCTGCTTTAAGGGGATTACAGTATTAAACTTGCATTATTCTTTTTTATTTATTGAAGCAGGAGCCAGCAGAGTACTAAATCATTATACTGTCCAGTGTGTACTTTTGTAGTATCATGACAAGGCTCTGGGTTCTTATACAGAAATTCAACACAAAAGAATGGAGCATAGCGTTAGTTCTGGCACGTCATGTTAGTCAAGCTCGCATCAGCTGATCCACGTCTACCTACAGGATCACGACACCAATCATAATTCCCTTCATAAGGTCCCTCAGTCATTATTCAGCAGCTATCGCTTCGCTCAGGAACTAATCAATGGTGAATTCCATAGCCATAGGAAGCGTTCAATCAGGATTTTCGACAGGATTCCACAGAGTATCTCACCAGATTCAAGTTGTGAACTTAAGCGAATTCGCCGCGTTGTTTGTCAAGCTGATAGACTGAAAGCGATCTGAGCGAGCACGGCTCCTCGCAGTTTGATATAGACACTTTGCCCACAATTCATCACCGAAGTTGAGCTAATACGACTGCACCAACAACTTTACATGATCTGCTTCCCTGCTGGAAGAAGCAAGATATTCAAGAAGGATTAAAGCATCCACGTAACGACTGGCCATTTCACCCTTTATTCATCTCTGAATGTCTTCACGAAGCTAAGCAAGATTCTTTCATTTTATTGCCTATGCTATGTTGGCGAACATGCTTCAGATATTGCTCACTGTTTAAGATAGTTGTTCAGTTATGTTTGCTAGGCATGCTATCGTATTGTCACACTGGTAACATTACCAGTTAATTGTACCAGCGAACCTTGTTTTAATCTGTTGTCAAGGCTGTCGATATGAAACAGGCTTGCTGCTTCAAGCTCATCTATTGGGGATGCTTTCATTAAACTTATCCGACTATATTTCCAACATGCTGTGTTTAAGTCAGTGATATGCTGTTGCTTAAGCTAACTCATGTATCGGTAATGTGCTTGATACTTAATGCGCAGATCGTATATTTGCTTCTAAGCGGTATTAATGCTAAACATTATCTGGACCAGGGCAAATGCTGTTTCCTAAATTCGAGTATTGACTATATGCCCTACTGCTTTGAAGGGGCATGCTGCTCTTTTTAGCTGTTTATAAAAGAGCACCCCTTCACTACTTATATTCTTCTGTAAGGGCATGCTGCCCCACTCTATGCATTTCAGAAGGAATTTGCTTAAAGCTATCAGGGTATTGGGATTGCTTGCTTGTTAAGGCTTATCTAGTGTCCAGTATCATATCGTTGCAAGACCTGCCGTTGCTGATGCTATCGGGTGTTTCTGCAGTGCTGGTATCCGAGTAAACTTGCGACAGCAAAAAGCTAATGTTAAGCTATTGTTTAAGGCCATCTAATTATCTTCAGATATGCTTGCTGCTATGGGTCATCTGGTTATTGGTAATGCTATTTCTTTAGGTCTGACTACTGCAGCATGTCGTGCTTAAGCAAGCTACACACTGTTGCATAAGCTTCGAGAGTATTGGTAAGGATTTTGTACTACACTAATGCAGGTTATCAGACAGAGGACATGTATGTCAGCGAATGCTAATATCATGGGAGGTGACAACCTGTATAAACATGACTTGAATTGTTTTATATATATATATATATATATATATATATATATATATATATATATATATATACAGGTGCATCTCAATAAATTAGAATGTCGTGGAAAAGTTCCTTTATTTCAGTAATTCAACTCAAATTGTGAAACTCGTGTATTAAATAAATTCAGTGCACACAGACTGAAGTAGTTTAAGTCTTTGGTTCTTTTAATTGTGATGATTTTGGCTCACATTTAACAAAAACCCACCAATTCACCATCTCAACAAATTAGAATATGGTGACATGCCAATCAGCTAATCAACTCAAAACACCTGCAAAGGTTTCCTGAGCCTTCAAAATGGTCTCTCAGTTTGGTTCACTAGGCTACACAATCATGGGGAAGACTGCTGATCTGACAGTTGTCCAGAAGACAATCATTGACACCCTTCACAAGGAGGGTAAGCCACAAATATCCATTGCCAAAGAAGCTGGCTGTTCACAGAGTGCTGTATCCAAGCATGTTAACAGAAAGTTGAGTGGAAGGAAAAAGTGTGGAAGAAAAAGATGCACAAACAACCGAGAGAACCGCAGCCTTATGAGGATTGTCAAGCAAGATCGATTCAAGAATTTGGGTGAACTTCACAAGGAATGGACTGAGACTGGGGTCAAGGCATCAAGAGCCACCACACAGAGACGTGTCAAGGAATTTGGCTACAGTTGTCGTATTCCTCTTGTTAAGCCACTCCTGAACCACAGACAATGTCAGAGGCGTCTTACCTGGGCTAAGGAGAAGAAGAACTGGACTGTTGCCCAGTGGTCCAAAGTCCTCTTTTCAGATGAGAGCAAGTTTTGTATTTCATTTGGAAACCAAGGTCCTAGAGTCTGGAGGAAGGGTGGAGAAGCTCATAGCCCAAGTTGCTTGAAGTCCAGTGTTAAGTTTCCACAGTCTGTGATGATTTGGGGTGCAATGTCATCTGCTGGTGTTGGTCCATTGTGTTTTTTGAAAATCAAAGTCACTGCACCCGTTTACCAAGAAATTTTGGAGCACTTCA
>CM077222.1:225000-255000 GCA_039654775.1 Spinibarbus caldwelli | reverse complement strand
AATTCTATGCATAGTTATTAATTTGTTAACTTGTCAGTCAGTTAGTTGTGTTTCCACCCTTTGCTTTCTAGAACAGTTTTGTCCAATGTAGCCTACTGTACACCTGTGCACTTTTCTTTTAAAGTTCGCAGATGGTTTGTTCTAAGATCTTTGAGAAGCCAGTTCTTCTGTGGAACTGTTCTTGTAATCCCAGACTGACTCAGTCTGAAAACAGATGATTTTGATGAGTTTTCTGTGGTTCCTCACAAGAATCAATCAAGCATCTAAAGTGTCTGGCACTCAAATATTACTTTTTAAATATTACCATTCTTCCCAAAAAATAATCATTAGTCAAGTCAAGTCACCTTTATTTATATAGCGCTTTAAAAATACAGATTGTGTCAAAGCACTTAACAGTATCAAATTGGAGGATAGAGTGTCAGTAATGTATAATAATGATTAAACACTCAATTTTCAGTTAAAGGCATTTCATTATTGAATTCAGAGATGTCATTGTCTAGCTCAGTTTAGTTTAAATAGTATCTATGAAATAAAATTGACGTTAATCGTAAAAAATTAAGTGTCCCCAACTGAGCAAGCCAGAGGCGACAGCGGCAAGGAACCAAAACTCCCTCTGTGACAGAATGGAGAAAAAAACCTTGGGAGAAACCAGGCTCAGTCGGGGGGCCAGTTCTCCTCTGGCCAGGATATTATTACTTATTTTTTTACTTATTGTTTTAATTAAATTTTAAATGTATAAATGTATTATATTTCTATTTTTATATTGTTGCAATTTCTAACAATAGTAGTATTATGTAGTTAGGTATTTTATTATATTATAGTTATTTTGTTTAATTTGAAGTTTTATTGTATTTAAGTCGAGGCCTTCACTGGTGATATGTCCCTGGGGCTCATCCAGGTGTCCGGCCTCCGCTGACGATCAGGGTCGCAGACATCATCTCCCGGCGCCGATCCACCATCTGATCCAGACATGGACTGAGAAACAGAATAATAAAGAAACAGACAAATATTAGCGTAGGTGCCATTCTTCTTACGATGTAACGAGTACATCGTGTGTTATGAGGAGTGTTCCCGGTTCCGGTTGACCTAATTAATGCAGCCTAACAATCCTTTAACGGATTTGAATAATAGAAGTGTATTAGTGTGTTATGTGTAAGCCAGGTTAAAGAAATGTGTCTTTAATCTAGATTTAAACTGACAGAGTGTGTCTGCCTCCCGAACAGTGTTAGGTAGATTGTTCCAGAGTTTGGGCGCTAAATAGGAAAAGGATCTGCCGCCCGCAGTCGATTTTGATATTCTAGGTATTATCAAATGGCCAGAGTTTTGAGAACGCAGCAGACGTGGAGGACTATAATGTGATAAGAGCTCGCTCAAGTACTGAGGAGCTAAGCCATTCAGGGCTTTATAAGTAATTAACAAGATTTTAAAATCTATCCGATGTTTGATAGGGAGCCAGTGCAGTGTTGATAGAACCGGGCTAATATGGTCATACTTCCTGGTTCTAGTAAGGACTCTAGCTGCTGCATTTTAGACCAACTGTAGTTTATTGATCAAGCGTGCAGAACAACCACCCAGTAAAGCATTACAATAGTCTAACCTTGAGGTCATAAACGCATGAATTAGCATTTCTGCATTTGACGTTGAGAGCATAGGTCGCAATTTAGATATGTTTTTGAGATGGAAAAACGCAGTTTTACAGATACTAGAAACATGGCTTTCAAATGAAAGATTGCTATCAAACAGCACACCTAGGTTCCTAACTGATGAAGAAGAATTGACAGAGCAGCCGTCAAGTGTTAGATAGTGTTCTAGGTTATTACATGTGGGGTTTTTAGGTCCGATAATTAACACCTCTGTTTTTTCAGAATTTAGCAGTAAGAAGTTACTAGTCATCCAGTTTTTTATATCGACTATACATTCCGTTAGTTTCTCAATTTGGTGTGTTTCACTGGGCCGTGAAGAAATATAGAGCAGAGTATCATCAGCATAACAGTGAAAGCTAACACCATGTCTCCTGATAATATCTCCCAAGGGTAACATGCAAAGCGTGAAAAGTAACGGCCCTAGTACTGAGCCTTGAGGTACTCCATACTGCACTTGTGATCGATATGATACCTCTTCATTTACTGCTACGAACTGATGGCGGTCAGATAAGTACGATTTGAACCATGCTAAGGCACTTCCACTAATGCCAACAAAGTTTTCTAGTCTATTCAAAAGAATTTTGTGGTCGATAGTGTCGAACGCAGCGCTAAGATCCAGTAGAACTAATAAAGAGATACAACCATGATCAGATGATAGAAGCAGGTCATTTGTAACTCTAATGAGAGCAGTCTCAGTACTATGATACGGTCTAAATCCTGACTGGAATTCCTCACAGATACCATTTTTCTCTAAGAAGAAATATAATTGTGAGGATACTACCTTTTCTAGTATCTTTGACAGAAAAGGGAGATTTGAGATCGGTCTGTAATTAACTAGATCTTTGGGGTCAAGTTGTGGTTTTTTAATGAAAGGCTTAATAACAGCCAATTTGAAGGTTTTGGGGACATATCCTAATGACAATGATGAATTAATAATAGCCAAAAGAGGATCTATGACTTCTGGAAGCAGCTCTTTTAGTAGTTTAGATGGAATAGGGTCTAACATACATGTTGTTGGTTTAGATGATTTAACAAGTTTATACAATTCTTCCTCTCCTATAATAGAGAATGAGTGGAATTGTTCCTCAGGGGATCTATAGTGCACTATCTGATGCGATACTGTAGCTGATGGCTGCATGATTACAATTTTATCTCTGATAGTATCGATCTTGGAAGTAAAGTAGTTCATAAAGTCATTACAGCTGTGCTCTTGGGATATGCCAACACCTGTTGATGCTTTATTTTTCGTTAAATTAGTGACTGTATTGAATAAATACCGGGGGTTATGTTTGTTTTCTTCTAGAAGAGACGAAAAGTAATCAGATCTAGCCGTTTTTAATGCTTTTCTGTAGGATATGGTATTTTCCCGCCAAGCTATACGAAATTACAAAAAGTCATTACAAAGTCAAGAGTTTGTTTTATTCACAAGCTAAAACAATGACAGAATTATTTCAGCTCCGGCCACTTACCCACATGTGGTAGGAAAAATATTCTCATAGCCCTTTGACTGCAGGCAGGAACAGCTTAAGGAACGAATGTTTAGACAGAGCTTAGTTTTTCTTCCTCTGTGTGTAGATGTGTGTGTGTGTGTGTGTGTGCCACAGCTAAAGCTCATTACCCTTTTAGAGTTTTAATTATGCAGATCACACACATCCATCTTATCAGTGTCTAATGGTGAGCAGCGTCTGTTCAGTGGTAAGAAACTAGAAGATGACCTGAAGCACAGAGGAAATGATGAAGGAGGATTCTTCAGGATCTGAGGTCAGTTGCTGAAGCAGGGTGGACTTCCTCTGTGTGTCCTCACACCCAGAACGGGCTCAGAGCCAGACCTGGGCAGAGACGGCTTACACGGTCATAAACGCTTCACTCTCGCTGATCTGTGAAACTGCCTGCACAAACTACAGGACTCAGAAACTGCTGTGTGAATCAACTACAGAGTTTCTGCATCAAACCCTTTAAGTCAACGTGATTTATTCATACTTCAAATTCCACAAATTGTATAATTTGATATATATATATATTTACATTTAGTCATTTTACATTTAGTCATTTTGCAGAGGCTTTTATCCAAAGCAACTTACAATTGGGGAATACAAAAGCGATTCATCTTAAAGAGGCAAACAGACATACGAAGTGCTTGTAACACCAAGTCTCAGGCATTGTTCAAATACGTACAAGCTAGCAAGGGAAGGAATAAATAAAGAGAGTTTTTTTTTTTTTTTTTTTTAAGTTTAGGATGAAGTCAAGTAGTGTCGAAAGAGATGAGTTTTCAGTTGTTGCTTGAAGATTGATAGGGATCCAGCATTCCGGATAGGGGTGGGGAGATCATTCCATCAGCCAGGAATGGTGAATGAGAATGTTCTGGAGAGTGATTTTGAGCCTCTCTGTGATGGTACCACGAGGCGTCACTCACTAGCAGATCTCAGACTTCTGGAGGGGGTGTAGATTTGTAATAGTGAGTGGAAGTAGGCGGGTGCTGAGCCTGTGGTTGTTCTTTATGCAAGCATCAGTGTCTTGAACTTGATGCGAGCTGCAACTGGTAGCCAGTGCAAGGAGATAAAGAGAGGTGTAACATGGGCTCTTTTGGGCTCGTTGAAGACCAGTCGTGCCGCTGCATTCTGAATCATTTGTAGAGGTTTGATTGTGTTTGATGGAAGTCCAGCCAGAAGAGCATTGCAGTAGTCCAGCCTAGAAATGACAAGGGCCTGGACAAGAAGTTGTGCAGCATGCTCTGTCAGAAAGGGCCTGATCTTTCTGATGTTGTGTAGTGCAAACCTGCAAGATCGAGCAGTCTTTGCAATGTGCTCTTTGAAGGTCAGCTGGTCATCAAAGATTATACCAAGATTTCTGACCGAAGTTGGTGGGGCAATTGTTGATGAACCTAACTGAATCGTGAAGTCATGCTGTAGAGTTAGAGTAGCAGGGAAGACAAGAAGCTCAGTCTTTGCCAGGTTGAGCTGTAGGTGATGTTCTTTCATCCATGCCGAGATGTCCGCCAGGCAGCCTGAGATCCGTGCAGCTACTGTTGGATCATCTGGTTGAAAAGAGAGATAGAGCTGTGTCATCAGCGTAGCAATGGTAGGAGAATCCATGTGCCTGTATGATGGGACCCAGTGATGTAGTGTATGTGGAGAAGAGGAGGGGTCCAAGAACCGATCCCTGAAGAACCCCAGTGACCAGTTGATGTGCTTTGGATACCTCCCCTCCCCAGGTCACTCTGAAAGACCTACCAGTGAGATAGGATTCAAACCAGCGAAGTGGAATCCCAGTGATGCTCAGTGATGAGAGGGTAGACAGGAGGATCTGATGATTGACAGTGTCAAAAGCGGCAGATAGATCCAGCAGAATGAGGACTGATGATTTGGAATCAGCTTTTGCAATTTGCATACATATAAATATATATGTATATTTATTTATATATATAAACTTAAGGCCTAAGTATACTTCTTTTTTGTGTTCGTACGCTAGCGTATGTGTACAGTCGAACGCGTAGCCTTTCAAAGTATACTCCATTTGAAGTTGTGCGTGAACTGATTATTGCAAAATAACTTCAGTGCGCATATATACACATTCACAATTACAACATCTCTCAGCTCCAGGAAAAACCTCCAAAAGACTAATCTAAATCACATTCAAATTAGGGATGTAATGGTATGAAAATTTCTTATCACAATTATAGTGGCCAAAATTATCACGGTTATCAGTATTATCACAGTATTGTTCAAATGTGCTGGAAATGTTCAAAAAGTACTGACACATAAATCACTTTATGAAGTTTTATATTTAAAATCAACAAATAAAATGACTTTTTGTTCGTATAATCACTAAAACAATAACATTACCAATGATGTCTGGATTTTAAATGACATCATGACTGACAGCAGGTCATCTAATAACGTTCAAATATCTTATGTAAATGTTCAGATAAAGCTTCGAAAAGGTTTCATAAAAAGGTAAACCTCACATTTCAGCCTTTAAATAAAGAAAATTGTCAAGCCAAAATGATAATTGATTAATAAATAATTATATGTATTTTATCTGCTCCATAAATAATTCTAGATAACTTTTCTGAATTGTTTAAATGTGTAGAATCCACATAAACTTGTTTTTCATCAGTCAGTCAAAATTTACAGCAGGGCATGCAGATTTGGTCCGTTTTTTTTGTCCAGACAGAAACTGCACACAGACTGAATGTGAATCTCTGTAAATCCACTCTCTGACAGCAGGTGGCGCTGATGGAGCAGCAGAATTACAGCTGTTTCTCGTAACCTCTGTGGACAAAGCAGCATTGCGATTAAAACACTACTTTATTAAGGAATACATGGAGCGAAGATGAAAACAAAATATTTTCTGAAGACAGAACCTTCAGAGGTATATTCATATAATTCATTCATATAATTCCTTTAGCACTCTTTTAAAACCTCCCAGCTTTTCCGCCGTTTTCACACAAAACGAAACTACTTTGCATGCTGTGCGCACATGAGACTCTTACTGAAAACAACTTTGCTTTATGCTGGACCGTATTTATCCTCAGTTGTTCAAATTGTGGTAATCAAATACGGTTATAATGATAATTAAAATATGAAACGGTAATACTAACCGTGGAGGGAATTTTAGCATGATTTATCGTCAAACCGGTAATCGTTACATCCCTAATTCAAATATAACAAACATACTTCATTCTGGACCATTTATCCTTCTGTTGACCAGCACATAGGTCTGTCCACACGCACACAGGTTTCCATGTTTTATGGGTTTATTCTGTAGGTGTAACTGTTTTTCTACTGTCCAAACTGTATTTTCTATCCCCTCACCCTAACCCCACACCTAAACCTACCCCTCACACAAAACTACAGGGATATTTAGATATTCAGAAAACTTCATTCTGTATGATTTATAACCTTGTTTCCTCATGGGGACAAAAACAAATGTCCCCACAAGGTAAAAATGTATTGGTATTACTTTACTTGTGGGGACATTTGGTCCTCATAACATAGGAAATACCAGTATACTCACTCACTCAAGCACATTTGATTTTTTATTTTAGTGGGGATTTTCCATTGACTTCTACAGAAATCAGTCAACAGAATATATTTCCATCTTCCTGCTGTTAATCTAAGATTCCTGCATTCACAGTTACAGTAAACGCAGCTCAGCTTTCACTATAAACAGACACTGCAGTGATGCTTCACTCACAGTAACAACAAGAGGAATAAAATCAGCCTTTTACTGTGAAAAAAATAAAATAAAATCACATGAATTACACACCACTGTAATAATTTAGCTCTGACACTAATGACAAGAATCTCACTGATAACACATGACTGTGATACACCTGAGATTACGAAACGTGGATCATATTCTAGAATACAATCACACAAAGTCATCTTTAGAACGCTGAGCAGGGCTCATCTTGAACAGGAAGTGAGTTTGCGAGCTGCTGCAGACAGGAAGTGCTCCCCCTCCTCAGTTTCTCTGCAGGGTATCAGCCAGTATCTTATTGTACTCTAGTAGTTGTTTGTTGACATTCTTCATCACTGGGCGGTAATCGCTCTCTACACCTTTGGAGGCGATGACTGCACAATGGAGTTAAGGAGGGTTACACATCAACCGTATTTACACTTCTCATTGAGATCTAAACATGATACAAGGATACATTCTTTCATCACAAAGTTGTTCTGCTCAAGATGTTGCCACTTCCTCTCCATGTTGGTCAGCTGGAAAGAGAACAGACAGCAAAACATCAAATCACAAACATGACACCAGAAAGCGGCGCTCCCGTTTAGCTCTATTTTGCTCTTGTCATGCAGATAAACAGCTTCAGTCTCAAATTCAACTCAAGTCGACTTTATTTGTATAGCGCTTTCCACAATACACACTGCTTCATAGCAGCTTTACAGAAAGTCATACTGCACCACAAATAAAATGTATTTGACGTAATGCTTAGAGCAGGTTTAAGGCTGGAAAATATAACGGTTGTCATGGATGTCAGATTCATGGATAGCAGGACTAAGCGTGTTTCAGGGGGTCTGGCATCCTTCCCCAGGATATTTTAAGCCCCCAAAATGTAACAGGTGTAAAATTGAAAGTGTGTTATTTTTGGTAAAGGCTGGCTAAAAGTATACCTTCTCATAATCGGTGTTAGACACTAATGTACAATAAGACTGACTTCATCATTATCCAAAAGAAAAAAAATTAAGTTCACTCCCCATCCATTCATCCATCCAACAACAACAAAAAGGAACCAAAATGACTGTACTGTGTAGCCATGTAGACATGCAGGTCAATCACAGACCATTTTATTGATCTCATATCATAGGGCTGAAAACACTGAGCAAAAGAAGCGTCTTTGATGTCACTAGTGTCAGCATGGGCATTATGGGAGAAATGTATACGGTGAAATCATGATTATTCTCTGTCTTTATCAACACAATGTGATGTCTGGACAGACTGGTTTCCTCTGTTAGACAGAAACAGTGAAATCTCAGCGCGGTACAGTGATGAGTGAAGAGCAGAAACACATCTGAAGCTGAATGGAGTGTGTCTCTCACCTCCACATGGGTCTCGTTCTCTTGTAACTGGTTCTTAAGAGACTCGTACTCCTCGTTCATTTTGTGTATCGTCTTCTTGAATGTGTCCTTCCTCTGAGTGAGTGACACTCGATCCTCCTGCAGTCTCTGATGGGACAAACGGCACCAGTGAGTGACTGATGCAACCACCACATTGATATTAGATTATGTTACATATCCATTATTATAGGGGTTAATACAATTTATGGAATAGGCTACAGTGAAAAAAAAACATTGTGATTGTTTTATTCATTGTTGTCATTACTCTCTAGTTTGTATATCGTATAAGTTGGATTCTGCAGTGTTTAGTACAAATCATGGGTGACCTGAGTGACTGTCAGACGTCCAAAAAAGGGCAATTCATGGAAGCATGTTTAACAAGAGCGTCTGTAACCTTAACAGCCCAATACTGTGGTGTTTTAAGAACAATAGTCTTCATGATTATGACTGCAGACACAAAGAAGAGAACAGTGGGCTTCTCATCAGAGAAGAAGAACAGTGCTGCTAAAACTTTAATCAGACACCAATGCTAAACTGTGAAAACAATGGTATCATGATCATGAAACCTGAACTGTTGGAGCACCACGATGAACCTAATCACCTGACTGAATACGATCAAAGCACTGTGGACAGTTTGGGAGAGAAAAGTGAGAAGCGGATTCCCTCTGAAACACTGATGGTCTGATCTTACATGACTAGTCATATTACAGTCCATCTCAAAGACACACATCAGCAATCAAGAAGATCATAAATTTACATTCCCCGGGCGCTGGAGCAATGGCTGCCCACTGCTCCGGGTGTGTGTGTGTGCGTTTGTTCACTATTCACTGCTGTGTGTGTGCACTTGGATGGGTTAAATGCAGAGCACCAATTTCGAGTATGGGTCACCATACTTGACAATACGTCACGACTTTCACTTTCACATTTCAATGCTTCAGATGACAAACATTTATTGGCTATACTGAAGGTTGTCATGTTTGAAGCCTTGCCTGTTTTAATCCACAATTTTCTTGCTGAAATTGATATTTCAGAGTGAACAGAAATCATTATTAAACTAATAGAGCTGCTGAGGGTGTAAACGGTGGATTCCTGACCTTCTTCCGGTCCTCTCCGGCAGCTTTGAGAGCGTCCAGATCTCTGTATGTGTGCAGCTCTTGCGTCATGAGCTTGAGCTGATCTCTCAGAGTTTGCAGCTCTGCGCTCACTTTGCCTTCCAGCTGCTCCACTTTCAGCAGATCCTGCTGTAGACGCTCACTCTCTGCATGAAGAAACCATACAAACATACAACATCAGCATTTCTAATATAAAAGCTGTATTTGGACTGTGCAGAGCTGCTGTTTATTCTACAGGTGTCACTACAAACACATTGAGTCACCTCTATTTAGTCTCTATAGCACTTCACACAATACAGATCGTTTTGCAACTTCACAGTAATACACTGGAAAATAACAGAATCAGTGACACAAACTTCATTAAATCTGAGAGAAATCCACATCTGCAGTAAAGCAGCTCTACAGAAGACAATAGTGTCATTATTCAGATCAGTTTAGTGTAATAATGGTGTAAAGTTCAGTTCAGCTCTAAGCAGCTCTTCAGAAGACAACAGTGCCATTAAAGTGACAGTAAACATCATGAAGCTTTACCCATTAGATGTCTTTTAACATGACGACTTTGGCTCATTTCCACAATCATTTTTGTGCCACATGAACATGTGTAACTATAGTGTGCTGCTTGTGAGGAGAGCAGTACAGGGTTCAGAGGTCATGATCTATAACCTTTGGAAACGATTACAAGCAGATTTGGCTTCTCCGTTACAAAGATTCACGACACACTGAAACCGGCTCCACTGCAGAAACCGGATGTGCCTGCTGGTCAGTGTGAGACTGACCCGCTGAGATGCCCGTCCTCTGAGACACTGAGCCCTAATCTGTGTCCATCAGGAGACCTGCTGATCTGAGAGCCATTACAGGAAGGAAGTGGAAGAGGGCCGCTTCCCTCTGATAGGCAGAAGGCCCAGCTCACTGTTTGGAGAGAGACTGTGTGTGTGTGTGTAGCAGTCAAAAAAACCCTGTCAGCACTTCTGAGCATTCTGGACTGTTTCCTTCTCTAGGGGTCCTTTCACCAGCGCTCCAATCTGACCAACACACACACACACACACACACACGTTTGTTTCTGTGAATTGTGGGGATTTTCCATTACTTCTATTACTTTTATACTGACCAAACAATATTTTCTATCCCCTAACCCTAAACCTACCTCTTTCAGAAAACCTGTTTGCATTATTACACATTCAGATAAACATCATTTACTATTTTTAATATTTTTTTTTTCCCTCGTGGTGACCGCAGGCTTTCCGCAGCTGCTTTAACCTCTGGGATGAAAGCAGGGGTTTGAATTACTGGAAATATTTCTCCATGAGCAGCAGTCATTATACAGATCACTGAATGTTTATTAATGTTGATCCAAGATGGCGGCGCGGTCAGACGCAGCGGCTACTCTGGGTCCCAAAGACGGTGCTTTTATGTCTTTTAATGTCATCTGTTCGTCTCCAAATAGTGTCAATTTACCGCTAACTCATAAGAAAATCACTCCAAAATACATCTATGATCGCCAAAGCCTTTTGGATATCGGCAACACATACAAACACCAACTCTCGCCGGCGGCTACTGAGAAGCTACGAGGCCTTTGTTTACTGCTGAAGCCGAACCTCGAGACTGCGGCCTCGCCTACTGACGCTACCCGCACAAGGCGGCGTCGCAAGCGGTGTGAGAGAGGACGGAAGCGCAGTAAGCGCGGAGGTATACGAGCTAGGCTGAGGGCTAACCCCACAAGACCAGCTCTTCCAACACTCATGCTCTCAAACGTTCGCTCTCTGGAAAACAAACTGGACTTAATTCAACTCAGTCGATCTACACAGCATGAGACAAGGGATTGCTGTGTGTTTGTTTTCACTGAAACATGGCTAAACAACAACATCCCGGACTCAGCCATTCAGTTGCACGGACTAACCTGCTACCGAGCGGACAGAGATTCATCACTGTCTGGTAAGACTCGCGGGGGTGGCGTGTGTGTGTACGTCAACAAAGAATGGTGTAACAATGCTGTGGTAGTGACAAAAACACTGTTCATCACTGGTGGAGTTTATGTTTGTGAAGTGTCGACCGTTCTATCTGCCGCGGGAGTTCACGGCCATTGTTATTGTCGCGGTTTACATTCCTCCATGTGCAAACGCGAAGGACGCGCTTCGCGAGCTGTACAGCGCCATCAGCAAACAACAAACAAATAACCCCGACGGCTTTTTCATCATAGCCGGTGACTTCAACCACGCAAACTTAAAGACAGTTTTGCCAAAGTTCTACCAACATGTGAACTTTGCAACAAGGGGAAACAACACACTGGACTTTGTTTATACAACAGAGAAAAACTCATACAAAGCCAAACCCCGCCCCCACCTCGGGTACTCGGACCACATCTTTGTTATGCTAATCCCAGCATACAGACCACTTCTCAAACCGGTTCAAAAGTAGATCACGGTATGGCCAGACAATGCCACCTCAGCACTGCAGGACTGCTTCCAGGACACAGACTGGAATATGTTTAAAGAGGCGGCCACCTATAAGAACCACACAGACCTGCAGGAGTACACTGAAACTGTGACTGCTTACATCAAAAAGTGCATAGATGATGTGATAGTCACCAAGACCATCACCACACGCGCAAACCAGAAGCCGTGGATGACAGCAGAGGTTCGTGGGCTGCTAAAGACCAGAGATGAAGCATTCAGATCAGGAGATAAAGCAGCCCTCAAAACAGCAAGAGCCAACCTGTCCTGTGGCATCAAAAATGCAAAACGGTCATATGCACAAAAAATAAACAATCACTTCACAGACAGCAGAGACATACGGAGCCTGTGGCAAGCCATTCAGACCATCACTGACTACAAGCCCCTGCCACAGGCCTGTGATGATGACACATCCCTCCCAGATACACTCAACCACTTTTATTCACGGTTTGAAATGCAGAATGACACACCTGCACAAAAACTGCCCACACCTCCCAACGACCAGGCGCTCTGTCTGTTTCCAGCCGATGTAAGGAAGACCCTATCCAGGATTAACCCAAGCAAGGCTGCGGGTCCTGACAGCATACCTGGCCGTGTACTGAAAGAATGTGCTGAACAGCTGACAGATGTCCTAACAGATATCTTCAACACCTCGCTGAGCCAGGCAGTCGTCCCCACGTCTCAAATCCACAACAATCATACCGGTACCAAAGAAATCACCTGTGTCCCGTCTAAATGACTACCATCCCATAGCACTGACTCCAATCATGATGAACTGCTTTGAGAGGTTAGTCATGCACAACATCAAAACCAGCCTCACCAACACACTCGATCCGCTCCAGTTTGCATACAGTCCAAACCGCTCCACAGACGATGCAATTTCCTCCACCTGGCTCTTACCCACCTAGAAAATAAAGACTCCTATGTTAGAATGCTGTTCATTGACTTCAGCTCAGCATTCAATACAATAATCCTAAAACAACTTATCAACAAGCTAAACCTGCTGGGCCTTAACACCTCCCTCTGTAATTGGATCCTGGACTTTCTAACCGGAAGACCTCAGTCAGTCCGTGTCGGCCACAACACCTCGAGCACTACTATACTGAGCACAGGTACCCCACAAGGCTGTGTGCTCAGCCCGCTGCTCTTCACGCTGCTGACCCACGACTGCACTGCCAAGTCCAGCTCCAACCACATCATCAAGTTTGCTGATGACACAACAGTGGTAGGTCTCATCAGCAACAATGATGAAACGCACTACAGAGAGGAAGTGGCACAGCTGGCTGAATGGTGTGGCACTAACAACCTGTCCCTCAATGTGCAGAAGACAAAGGAGGTTGTGATGGACTTCACGAGAAACTCCGTTGACCACCCCCCATTGACCATCGACAGCTCGACTGTGGAGAGAGTCAGCAGCACTAAATTCCTGGGAGTGCACATCACAGAGGATCTCACCTGGACCACCATAACCATGTCACTCTCCAAGAAGGCACAACAGCGCCTACACTTTCTCCGCCGGCTGAAAAGAGCAAGTCTCCCTCCACCCATCCTCACCACTTTCTACAGTGAACAGTGAACACAGCTGCAAAGATCATCGGTGCCCCTCTCCCCTCCATCCTGGACATTTTCCTCACACGATGCTCCAGCAAAGCCAACAGTATCGTGAAGGACTCCACCCATCCCTCCCACAGTCTCTTCCAGCTCCTACCATCAGGAAGACGGTACAGGAGGATCAGAGCCCGCTCTGCCAGACTGCTCAACAGCTTTTTCCCCCAGGCTGAGAGAACCCTGAACTCAAATCACCCCGCCCCTCTCTGAAACCCCATACAAACCCCCTACCTCCTGAAACATGGACCATCTCACCCCCCCCCCAAACTTGTCACATCAAAATTAAAGAAGAAAAAAAAAAAAAAAAAAAAAAAAAAAAAAACATGAAAACTTTTTTTGTGCAATTTGAAGTGGGCTACACACAGGTGAGTGGGCCTGTACAAACCACCTGTAGTAACACACTCTCCTCCTCTATGCGCACTAGACACTTTTCACACACACTGCTGTGTGTACACGATCCCACAAAAGACTCAGTAATATGTGTACGTTTACATGTTCATGCACTACAAATCATCCTGCATGGCTCCCCAGCCAGCTGCTTGACTCACAAAGTTTCTCTTTGCACATGTACAGTATTTATCTGAAGCATTCGTATAGTTTGTAGTTTATGTATAGGTAAACATTTATATATAGTAGATTTATAGTCAATTTATAGTCATCTATCAGTAGTTTAGTTGTGTATGGGTTTATACTTTTTTACTTCATTGTTGTAAGTCCAAACCACTTCTCACGCACAGACAGATACAACAGAGAGAGACTGACCTGAAGAAAGGCCTTTCGCTGTGCTTTGAGACTTCTGCATCTCCGTCTCTTTGAAGCTAAGATCCTCCTGCATGGACCGGAGCTCTTGAGCGGTGACCGCCGACAGCTGCTGCAGACGACTGATGTTCTGGAGAGAAAAACACACAGTGGATGAACAACATCTCTGCTACGTTCAAACGTGTAAATCTTCTGATCCAGTCTGGCCTGTACCCTGCTGGAGTGCTCCAGTAAAGCCACGACGCTGCTCTGTGCATCTCTGATCAGCTGCTGCTCCTGAGATTTATTCTCCTCAAATGAGTTCAGATATGCTGTAAGAACACACATGACCATCTCATCAATCAAATAATCAACACTTGAGCATTTATTTAGACCTCAGGTGTCCAAATCAGGGCCCGCGGGCCAAAGTTGGCCCTTAATGACCTTTGATTTGGCCCGTCGTTTCATACAAAAATAAAAAACAAAAATAAACAAACAAAAAAACCAAGCCATTAAAGCATATCTTCATTTCTTGTTTTGCTTTAACATTTAGCTTTACTTTTGCATTTTGCAAAAGAAGTGAATTTGATTATTTTTTAATTACTAAAAATGTTAAGATATTTCAAACATTTAAATGTAATAGAGTTGGATGTAATGCAACATTTACATTCAGTATTTGTGTGAAAGTGACAAAGACTCACAGTCGATTTCCTCTTCTCTCTTCTGCAGCTCTTTGTACTTTTGGGTTCGTTCTCCTGTAGATATTAATAAATCACACTATAAACCACACTATTTAACCCTATTTATTCACACTATAAATCACACTATTCATACCAGGGTTTCTCAACTCTTGGCCTTGAGGTGGACTTTCCTGCAGAGTTCACCTCCAACCTCAATCAAACTCACCTGCCAGTAATTTTCTATTGATCCTGAAGACCCTGATGAGCTGAGTCAGGTGTGTTTGATTAGGGTTAGAGCTAAACTCTGCAGGACCACAGCACTCCAGGACTGATGTTGCCTATCCCTAGAATAGTGCAGAAGTATACACAAAAACTGGGAGGCAGGTCCCTTTGGTCTGCCCAATCATGCTAAGGTAATAAGGAAGTAACATAATAATAATAATAATAATAATAATAATAATTATTATTATTATTATTTAATGCTAGAATAAATATTACTTCAGTTTGTGTACAACTAACAGCAGTATCTGGAAACTTCCATAAGCATTCTGAATATCAGCACAGTCATAGTAATATTTGTTCCATTAAAAGCACATTAAAGTCATTTTATGCATTAATACATATTATTGTAATGCACTTATGGCTGAATCCTCTATCAGTACAGAGCCAGGAAAATCAGTCCCATCAGTCCAAATAGTCTGATCGAGTCCTTACCCTAGTAGTAAAGTTCATAAAAATGCCTTTTTTTAATTTAGATTGGAAAATGCACTTTGTATGATCAATGAATTGAAACAGCAGCAGACACAGAAGGTCCAGCGCACACAGATTTGCTGGTCATGTTAGAGGTGTTTTCATTTCCATGTGCAGGCAGGGTTTTTATGTCAGGGCCTCGCCTTGTATATGATCAAAACATTAATTTTAATTGCCATTAAACTTCAAATGCTTCACTGACTGTGTGCACAAACCTCAACCGATAAAGAGAGTGAGCAATCTGACAAATATATTCATTTTGATCAAATATTTTTAGGTTTAAAATGAAAAATATTTAATTGAAATGCAACATACAATGCAAGACTATTTTAGAGACGTACATTAGACACTGATATAAGTGTAGCAACTGTAAACAGTCTCATTAAAATAAAAATGTAATGCTTAGATGGGCCACCAGAGCTTGAATCAGGCTTGTGTCATCTACTAGTTTCCCCTTCACCATTCCACTCTCTCTAAATCAGCACAGACTATGATCGTCCCAATCAAATGAACATAGAAATCAGCACCTTGATGTTCCTCCATGTCAGCGTCTAGCTGTCGCATCTCTTCAGTGAGATGGCTAATTTTCTCACGTACCTCAGAGAGCCTACATAAAACAGGATGTTAATTTCGGGTTTCTTTATGTATCGATCATAAGATGCACAAATAAATATTATAAACTGAATTTGCAAACACCATATGGGCATTTTCAGTGCAATAATGTGCATCTACTAACCAACTGTGAGTGAACATACAGTATCTCACAAAAGTGAGTACACCCCTCACATTTCAGTAACTATTTTATTATATCTTCTCAAGGGACAATTCTATAAAAATGAAACTTGAATATATTTTAGAGTAGTCAATGTGCAACATGTATAGCAGTGTTGATTTACTGTGCTCTGAAAATAACTCAACACACAGCCATTATTGTCAAAATAGCTAGCAACAAAAGTGAGTACACCCTAAGTGATAACAGCTATACATCGTTTAACTATGCAAAGCCACATGTCCTATTCATCATGTTCATGTTTTTGTCTGCTTGACAGGACCATACAAATTTGTGTATCTTGTATTAGAGCAGTTAAAATTTGGTGCTTTGAGTACAATTCTCTGATGTTCAACATGACACCTCATGGCAAAGAACTCTCTGAGGATTTGAGAATTAGAATTGTTGCTCTCCACAAAGATGGCCTAGACTATAAGAAGATCAGTAACACCCTGAAACTGAGTTACAGTATAGTGACCAGTGTCACACAGAGGTTTTCCAAGACGGGTTTCACTCGGAACAGGCCTCGCAAGAGTCGATCAAAGAAGTTGAGTCCTCGTGGTGTGCGTCAGGTGCAGAAGCTGGCTTCAAAAAACATACGCATGAGTGCTGCCAGCATTGCTTTAGAGGTTGCAGAAGTGGAAGGTCAGCTTGTCAGTGCTCAGACCATACGCCACACACAACAAGTCGGTTTGCATGGCCGTCATCCCAGAAGGAAGCCTCTTCTGAAGCTGGCTCACAAGAAAGCCTGCAAACAGTTTGCTGAAGACAACCTGTCCAAGAGCATGAATTACTGGAACCATGTCCTGTGGTCTGATGAGACTCAGATAAACTTGTTTGGCTCAGATGGTGTCCAGCATGTGTGGTGACGGTCTGGTGAGGAGTACCAAAAAAGTTGTGTTTTGCCTACAGTCAAGCATGGTGGTGGTAGCATCATGGTCTGGGGCTGCATGAGTGCTGCTGGTACTGGGGAGCTGCGGTTCATTGAGGGAAACATGGAGGCCAACATGTACTGTGACATTCTGAAGCAGAACATGATGCCCTCCCTTCAGAAACTGGGTTTTCCAACATGATAATGACCCCAAACACACGGCCAAGATGACAGCTGCCTTGCTGATGAAGCTGAAGGTGAAGGTGATGGAGTGGCCAAGTATGTCTCCAGACCTGAACCCTTTTAACCATATGTGGGTCATCCTCAAGCTGACGGTGGAGAAGCGTCATGTGTCTAACATCCAGCAGCTCCGTGATGTCATTATGAGGAGTGGAAGAGGATCCCAGCAACAACCTGCAGCTCTGATCAATTCTAGGGCTGTGTATCACCAGCAAAGTCACAATACGATGCGTATCACAATACAGAGGCCACGATACAGGACTGCACTGAATTTCACCTCAGACGAATTTAATAAAACAGCTGTTTATGAAACACTGCATATAGGGCCATTGCTAACTGAACAGTTGACCTCTGCATTATGAAGGGCCTCCATAACTGTACCACAGTACAATATAGGTAATGGCATATGTTTCATGTTTACATTGGGCACTCTCCACCAGGTACAATATTCTGATTGTTTGCATCTTGTTTTTAAGCCCATAAATAAGAATGTAGGCTTACTCGTTCTAATAAATTTATATTGTAATGTACTCATTCTAATATATTAAAATCATCTTAACATTGCTGGTAGGTTATCATTGCACAAATCAACACACTCTCTACGTTAAAAAAAAATAATAATAAAATAAAAAAATAAAATAAAAACTAGAAGAGTTCTAAACTAATGCACTGTCGTCACTGTATCTCACTCACACACAGATCATGTTTCGCGCCCACACAGACATTCTTTTAGGCTGCCCCGCAATTTTATCAATAAAATTTATGGCTTTATTTTAATGACAAATGTTGCGAGCGCATTATTACAAGGCAAGAGCGCATTCATGTAATAGGAGCGCGCGAATTAAATATACAGCTTCACTGTTAATAGAGAAACACGGCAAAACGGTGGTAATTCTTACATACACAGCCTCTCTCTCTCATAAATGAACACTTGATAAATTACACTTTTTTGATAATAGAATATTGAAGTGGAGATCGCTAAACTGCAAACTATGTTTTCAGAAAGCAAGCGCGTTTATCCACAGTGGCGTGAGAGCGCGTGCACATGGTTGCCAGATTGACAAAGACAAGTAACACACTAAGCAGATATTTCCGTATTGCGCAAATGTGAAGCTCTATTCCGGGGATTACGTCTCTTTATGTCAGGCAACCCCTGTTGTGTTCCTCGGCGGCCAGATTAAACCTTGTTGTAGCCTGTATTATGCTCTATGCATTATTTTTTAGAAACCTTGCACTCTACTCCATTTTAAAAGGTGTTCTTGTATTCAAATTAAGCGCGGTCCACTGCTGAACACGTGCCACAATATCGATACAGGGTCAGCTGTATCGATACTCGTATCGTCGTATCGATATTTCGAACACAGCTCTGGTCAATTCCAAGCCCAGGAGGATTAAGGCAATGCTAGATAACAGTGGTGCTCACACAAAATATTGACACTTTGGACACAGTTTTGAAATGTTCACTTAGGGTGTACTCACTTTTGTTGCCAGTTATTTTGACAGTAATGGCTGTATGTTGAGTTATTTTTAGAGGACAGTAAATCTGCACTGCTATACATGTTGCACATTGACTACTCTAAAATAAATCCAAGTTTCATTTTAATAGTATTGTCCCTTAAGAAGTTATAATAAAATAGTTGCTGAAATGTGAGGGGTGTACTCACTTTTGGGAGATACTGTACATGTTTGAACAAAACAAACATTCATATGTTTTAGAAATACATACTGTCGTTCCATGCTGGCTATTTCCTGGTTGTTTTCTTTCACCTGAAACCAGCAAAAGAACAACGATGAAGTAAAGTCACTTGAAATATTTGCATGCAAAAATATAAATAAATCATATAGAGACCTGTTTAAAGAGGCGTTCTCGCTCCTCTTGAGGAGAGCCCATGTCTCTGTCTTCAGCCAGCATGGCGTCTCTACGGTTCTCCAGCTCCAGTAGTTTCTCGTGCAGCATGACTGCTTCTTGTTTGGCCTGAGACTGAACCAGATCCTGCAAGCACAAGACACAAGAGTGTGAACGTTTGTATGTGACATACAGTGTACAAATCAGGCAGTTTACTCCACTTCATTAAAGCTTTCCACAACTGAACTCATTTTATACGGCTGCTGTAAAAGGATTTGACAATAAGCATTGAATGCTGGTCTGCTGTCACTCTGTCAAAGGTTTCAACTTGCAAAGTTTATATGAAGCAGCTACTGTACGTATTGTAACATAACAAACGTGTCTGTTGAATGCATGAATATATTCACATCAAACACGCTTACAAAGTGTTTCCTTATAGCCAAACAAAGTCCTGATTCATCAAGAGTTCATTGGTGAAACCGTGTGTGTGCGCGTGTGAATATTTATAATTTGAATGCAAGGAAATACTAGTTTCTGCAAGTGTGTATGTGTGTGTGTGTGTGTGTGTGTGTGTGTGTCCACTCACTGCTTCAAACGTCTCCTTCCTACTCATCAGAGCGTCCAGTTCCTCTTGAAGGGAATCCAGCTCCTGGATGCAGATGAGAGTAGACGGCGGATGCGTCGTGTCAGTGAATAACAGTCGACTTGGAATCACCCTCACAAATCATTCACAGACTTCAATTTAATGTTTAGAGTTAGTAGTGAAGCTGTTAACTGAAGTAAACTAGACTTTATGTGGACCTGCGTGACTTACTGATTTTTGTTTTTAGCATTAACATCCATTTGACATACACTTTTATCCAAAGTGACTTGAATAAGTGACTAGTTATTTTACAAAAAAAAAAAAATAAACCTTCAATATTTATCAAAGTAAACAAAAACAAAGAAAATCAACATTGGATCAGGTACTACAATGATTCAATAACTCACTGAACACCAGTCACAGTCATATAACATGAAAAATAATAAAAAGTATAGTAAATAAATAATAAAAAGAATTTCCTCAAATACACAAATATAAGCAAAACAACACAACACAACATACTAACATTATATCTTTATCCAAAGGGTGTTAAAGAAGGGGAATCCGGGGAATGGAGAGACAGTGACACATTAGTGTTGTTACTTGATTTCTGCTAATACAGTTAGCACAACAGTTCTTAGTGTGGTATTATTTGGGGAATGAGACAAACCTGCATGCGCTCTTCATTGGTGGCTTTCATCTCAGTGTACTTGGCCTGTTTATCAGCAGACATCTTCTGAATGATGTTTTGGGCAGCCTGTTTCTCTTGGACTATATCATTCTCCACAGCTCTGATCATATCCTCTTTCCTGAAAAGAGAGAGAAAGTTGTTAGTATAGACCATAATCATCCATCCTCAACACTGAATCTGTCTGCAGCTTTCATCATCCTTCAGCAGCAGATCCCCTCGACGCTGGGAATCACAGGATCCGCACTCCTCTGGATGTACAGGTGTATTCTTCAGGGAATCCAGAAGAGTCAAGTCAAGTCAAGTCAAGTCACCTTTATTTATATAGCGCTTTTAACAATACAGATTGTGTCAAAGCACTTAACAGTATCAAATTGGAGGATAGAGTGTCAGTAATGTATAATAATAAGATTAAACACTCAATTGCAAAGAGGAGCAGTGTCTACAGGTGTTTTCACATCTAGGTCGTTTGAGCTCTGCAAACGCTCTCGGAGCAGTTCAGCTCGTATATGTGAACAAACCAAGTGATCTCAGACCCCTCTACAAGGAATGAAAAGCGAACCGTACTCAGACCACCGTATGGTTCGTTTGTGGTTCAATTTCCTCGTGATTTATGAAATCAATGAGGTCTAAGTCATTCTTGAGGCTGAACTAAGCAGTTTATTTTTTTGTACATGTTTTTTATGTATACAGTGCCCTCCAAAAGTATTGGAACAGTTAAGACAAAATTGCTCTGTTGGCTGTGGAGTCAAGACATTTACAAATATGATTAAAAGATGAATATGAGACAAAACTACAGAATGTCACATTTTATTATTGGGTGATTCAACACATACATGTTTTACCAGCTAAGAAGTTCAGCACTTTTAGAGTTTCATCCCTCTATCTGATGTGAGCATAAGTATTGGAACAGTTGCCTCACAGGTCTTTCTAAGTGATCAGCTGTGTCCTGTTGCATTCATTCTTCAGATATTAAAAGCAGGGAATGTGTCGTATCAGTTATATCCATTACTTCTGCATTCTGAATCTTGCATTCAATGATGACACACACAAACCAGGATGAAGATGAGGGAGCTGACTTTGAGAGAAAAGCAAGCAATTTGGATGCTAAAAGAAAAGAGGAAGTCAATTAGAGCTATAGCAAAAACAAAGGGCATGGAGAAATCAAGAGTTTGGAAACCACCATCGACACCAGCAACCAACAACAACCTGATCGGCTGAGAAAACAACAGTAGTTGATGACACACAAATCATAAAAGCTGTGAAAATGAACCCTAAAAGACGTGTCTGTAAAATCATCAACAACTTCCAGAAAGCTGGGGTGATGCTCTGACAATCTACTGTCCTCAGGAGACTTTGACACAGAATTACAGATGCTACACAGCAAGATGCAAACCTCTGACCAGCACCAAAAATAGAAAGGCAAGATTAGAGTTTGCAAAAAAAGCACAAAGATGAGCCAGAAGAGTTTTGGAACTGTGTTTATGGACCGATGAGACAAAGATGAACCTTTATCTAAGTGATGGGAAAGCAAAAATGTGGAGAAAAAAGGGAACTGCAAAAGATCCCAAGCATACAGCCTCATCTGTAAAGCATGGTGGAGGTGGTGTCATGGCATGGGCATATATGGCTGTCTCTGGAACAGGCCCTCTCAACTTTACTGATGACTTAATGTATGATGACAGTAGCAGAATGAATTTGGAAGGGTACAAAACCATCTTACCTACCAATATTCAAGAAAATGCCACCACATTCATTGGGAAGTGCTTCATATTGCATCAGGACAATGACCCAAAACACCCTGCCAGTTCAGTCTAAAGTTAAAAGGGCAAGTATTTCAAAGGATGAGACCAAGAGTCTGGTGATGTCTATGGGTCCCAGACTCACTGCTGTGATTGTGCACAAGGGATCTGCAACTAAATAATAGTTTTTAATCTTTTATATCTGCCTTATGTTCAACTGTCCCAATACTTACGCTCACATCAATGAGTGGGATGAACTCTAAAAGTGCTGTTCTTTTTATTTGGTAAAACATGTACAGTGGGTACGGAAAGTATTCAGACCCCCTTAAATTTTTCACTCTTTGTTATATTGCAGCCATTTACTAAAATCATTTAAGTTCATGTGATATTTCAGTTTTTCTTTTTTAATAAATCTGCAAAAATGTCAACAATTCTGTGTTTTTCTGTCAATATGGGGTGCTGTGTGTACATTAATGAGGAAAAAAAAAAGAACTTAAATGATTTTAGCAAATGGCTGCAATATAACAAAGAGTGAAAAATTTAAGGGGGTCTGAATACTTTCCGTACCCACTGTATGTGTTGAAACTGCTAATAATAAAATGTGACATTCTGTAGTTTTGTCTCATATTCATCTTTTAATCATATTTGCAAATGTCTTGACTCCACAGCCAACAGAGCAATTTTGTCTTTACTTGTTCCAACACTTATGGAGGGCACTATATGTGTAGATTATTATTAATATTTTTTTATTATTATTATTATTTACAATGTAATTTCAGATGTTTCAGTCTCTTGTTACATTTCTCAAAAATAAATAAATAAACACCAGTATTGTTAATTCTAATACAAAATAATTCTGTTGTCATTTATGTAATCAACGGCTAGCTGTGCATTAAATGATTTTAATGGATGATGTGGAGGCAAAGAAGCACCCGACGCACAGCAGACATCTAGCATCCTGCCCGCTTTAAATCTCTACTACTGAAATGCTCTTGAGCCTAAAGAGCACAATAAAGCACACTTCACATCTCTGCACACCTCTAAAAACTGTTACCCTAACCACAATAAACAACTTTGCTGTCAATAACATCCAAATTTACACAATTTACAGTTTACATTTTATTCAAAAAGTCTAGAATATATCAGCCTATAAACAGAGACTAAAGATTATTTTGATGATTGTATTAAGAACCTTTGAGACTATACCAAAGTCCACTTTGTGAATTTGACAGACACGTTTATCCAAAGCAGCTTACATTGCATTTGAGGTATACATTTTTATCAGTTCATGCATTCTCTGGGAATGGAACCCATGACCTTGGATTTGCTATCGGCATGCGCTACTGCTTGAGATACAGGAACAGCACAATAAAACTCATAGTTCACTATCTTAAGTCAATGACTGTGGTCAATCTTTAGCCAGTCTTTTTATTACAGAGAGCAAAGGTGTGTCTGTGTCTGAGCTCTTCCAAGCATGAGTTAACTTGACTATTACACAAGGGTAAGTGACTCTTACATTCATATCTATAAAGTTTTCTTTTTTAATTTTAACCCGTACAAAAGTGAAAAACTGATGTTTTATGCAGATTATGAGGCAAAGATCCTAAATGCTATAATAGCACTTTGACTTCAGATTGACAAAGAAATGTAATAGCAGCCAGTTGAAGCAAACTGATTACGTTATGAAAACCTGGAATAAATGCCATATAATGGTCACCACGGGCTTTTCTTTACTTCAAAGATACAAAGAGTCTGTTCAAATGATCCATTAAATGCAAGTTCATTTCTATGTATGGTTAAGCATAACCCGTAGCAAAACGAAAAACAAATATCACTTTTGCATTACAATTATTACTAGAGAGTCTTTTAAATCCAGTAATATGAATTGGCCCAACATCACTATTACGACAGATCCCGAAAAACACATTCATATTTAAGATGTGGCAATTCAATAAATTGCAACTATATTAGTCAACATACTATAACGACCACTTCTAAGTCTCTGTTTGCAAGCGCAAAGCATATGACACTGATTCTGCAATTGAGGCGGACGCTGGTATAAAAGAGGAACCTTTCCAGCTGGTCTGTGTTTATAAGATGAAGATTTATAAGTTTATGAAGCAAGCATCTGTCCTATGCAGCTGAATAATAATGCATCACAGCAAGAAAACAGGCCTCGCTCCGCTAGAGAACACTGGGAGACATTGTGTCTCATGCCAGCCAGAGAAAACCATGAGTATCTTTGTGGCTGATGGCAGATAACATAAAACAGCAACAAACAGAGCAGAGAGACACGGGACAGCAGCATGCTGATAGAAGAGTGACTCGTCTGCACAAAGATGCTCTTTGTGTGACACTCATGACGAGGGTTTTTACTTTCTCAAGAACCTTCTCTGCTCTTTATGACCACAGCTCACAACAGACAGGACAATTTAGCAAGAACTGTGTTTGCTCTTATGGACAGGACACTGTTTGTTTGGTTGATGCAGTGCTGTTCTCACAGCTAACAGAGATCATGGCCGGGAGACAGATGCATGTGGTGTGGGTCGCAGCGGTTCTGATGAGCTCAGGTGTGATCGCACAGCAGGTGAGTGTCTTTCACACTCAGTTATGCCAACATGTTCTGTATCAAAGTGATATTCTTGTCTAAGTCACAGCCAAATCATAGACTGGAGAATGACAAGTTGATGTGAAATACAGTGAAAAGAGGGGACCTGCAGTCTCCTGTCCTCACGGCTCGTCAAGCTTACACTCCGATGTCTAACAAACATTCACCGTTTGTGTTTAGGTGGACATGAGCAACGCATCTCTGACAAAGATTCCTGAAGATACACCTACAAACATCACCGAATGGATCCTGAGCAATAACTCACTTGTGATGTCCACCTCGGATATAAACATCTTACAGAAATATCGCAGGATTACTGTGCTAGACCTTTCTTATAACCACATACAGACGCTGCCTCCTGGAGCCTTTGACAAACTCACAAACCTAGAGATTCTTAAACTGAGGGGAAATAGCTTGCAGACCCTTAACAAAGACATCTTCAAAGGACTGACAAACCTGAGGAGTTTGGATCTGAAGGACAACCCATGGAACTGCTCCTGTTCGCTCACAAGCCTCATCAAAGAGCTGAACGACTCCGGCGTATCAATAGGTGAGAACGAGCGCTTAGGTTGTATGTTTGTTTTGTTTGATTTATTGATCTGGAAAATCTCGTGTTGGTCTTGCAGGGAAAGAAGTCACTTGTGACACCCCCCAGAAAACAGCTGTGTTTGATGGAAACCCTTCCTGCTCAATTCAAGCCACAACCGTCAAAACATCTGTGGTGAAATCTACAGCTACCACACTGGAAACCAGATCAACACCAACACCAGCGTCCACCACAGAGCCGAGCAACAGCAGTCACGTCAACGGCTCCAGCAAAGGTAAACACACAAGCAGTAACATGCCTGAACGTCTCTAAAACACTGACTTGCGCTGAGCTTAAACAGTGCAGCTCCAATAACACAACCAGATGAAGTTACAGGATTCTGGTGTGGATCCTCTTATTGGACACAGGATAAATAACTGCGTAGCCAATAGACATGGGATGATAACCAGTTTCAAGGTATACCGCGGTTTGGAAAAGTCACGGTTTCAAAACCACTCAAATTTTCCATTATACCGTTCCTGCGGTATGCACAGTTTTTTAACATGTCATCAAAGACAGAAAGTGCAGTAATCAGAGCAGCGAAGAGCGTAATGAGTCGCACGAGTCCTCCTCCTCCGGCTGGTGTGAGCGGTCAGTGAGAGTCACCTGTGTGTAGGATGACGGCCGAAGAGGTAAATCCCTGGATCTTTTCCCCCGTCGAAAAAGACGAAGTCTGCCGTATGGGAATTTTTCCGGTAACGTAGACTAACCATGTTCTGTACACAACGATGTTCCGTACATATGACGTTTGAGCACTGATCGCTAAATAAATACTTCCAGATTGTACATAAACTATATATCTGTGTCATCTTCATTTCTCCCTCTTTCGCCCCTGATCAAGACAGAGACCCACCCGCCATTTGTTTCAGTGTTTAAATACTATTTGGCTTGCCGCCGAGGCAGATAACATGGCTAATTAACTTGCTAACGTTAACTAGTTTCCTTCCTCACATTACTTCACAAAGCGGGCAATAGCAGACTAAAGTACAAAGTTTCTGCGATTTAATACAATAATTAAATTTAGCTGGTATCAAGTCTATACTTTTAAGCCTCCTGCCATTGTTTACATCTGTTCAAAATCACAACATTTAAAAAACAAATAAACTGCTGGCTCTCAGGTGTCTTTGCCACTGTTTGAGTGTTGAACAGAGAAAGACCGTGTGTGTGTGTGTGTAACACACTCGCTCTCTCTCTCCTTACGTGCATGTGCACACATCCTCGTACCTCACCGCTCCAAACTTAATAGGGTCATATGATGCGATTTCAAGTTTTCCTTTCTCTTTGGAGTGTTACAAACTATTTGTGCATAGATGAGATCCCTAAAGTTGCAAAGACTAAAGTCTCAAACCCAAAGAGATATTCTTTATAAAAGTTAAGACTCGTCCACGCCTCATTCAGACACGCCCCCACATGTCTACGTCACGATGTGGAAGTTTCTGCGTAATGCCACCCAAATGTGCACGCAAAGAGAGAAGGCGTGGTTTCAGTAACCACAGTAGTGTTGATGCAGACATGTCAGGGAGACGCTGTGTTTCTATGAGAAAGCAAAAGCACTTTATTTGGCCTTCCCAAAGTAGATGCAATTAGGAATCATTGTTAAGATTTGTTTACAACAGAACAGCACAACTCAAATGGTGAATTTGTGCAACGCATTTTATGGACGACAGTTTCGTGAACCTAGGAGAGTACAAGGCTAGCTGTGCACTTCTAAAAAAAAAAAAAAATGGGTCAATTCCGACTTTGCTATGACAATCTGGCGCTTCTGAATCAGCGACTGTAAGTATGTTTTGTTATTAGTTTAAGTATTTGCTATTGACTGTTCAAATGCGGAGTTATGCGCAGTGCAGAGTGCGTCGTGTGTGTGTGTGTGTGTGAGAGAGAGAGAGTGTGTGTGTGTGTGCGTGTGAGGGGAACAGGGTCACATCACCGCGGAGTCAGAAATCGTCTTAACAGCGGATTGTGTACTGCAAATATATACGAGCATCATCACATCTCTGTTACCCTCTCGGGCTTGAACTGATGGTAAAACTAATCACATTATTAACTGTGAAATTAACTTTGAAAGCTGAAGCTCATGATTATGGTAAGGGGTATTACTTTTCCTACGCGCACTTGTGGTGTTCGGCCAATCACAATGCACTGGGTCAGCTGGCCAATCAGAGCAGGCTGCGCTTGTCAGAAGGAGGGGCTTTGTTGAAAACGACGTGTTTGAGAGAGGTGGGGCATAGAGGAACTACAATAATGTACAGTATTTGAAAAATAATGTGTTTTTGAACATTAAAGCATGTCAACACATTCTGTTACAGCAAATACACAAAATAATGATCTTTAAAATAGCATCATATGACCCCTTTAATCCAGAAAAGGTGAACATTCCTGCATCATAACTTGGACTATATAATAAAATACCTAACTACATAATACTATTATTGTTAGAAATTGCAACAATATAAAAATAGAAATATAATACATTTAAAATTTAATTAAAACAATAATATCCTGGCCAGAGGAGAACTGGCCCCCCGACTGAGCCTGGTTTCTCCCAAGGTTTTTTCTCCATTCTGTCACAGAGGGAGTTTTGGTTCCTTGCTGCTGTCGCCTCTGGCTTGCTCAGTTGGGGACACTTAATTTCTAACGATTATCATCAATTTGATTTCATATATACTATTTAAACTAAACTGAGCTAGACAATGACATCTCTGAATTCAATAATGAAATGCCTTTAACTGAAAATTGAGTGTTTAATCGTATTATTATACATTACTGACACTCTATCCTCCAATTTGATACTGTTAAGTGCTTCGACACAATCTGTATTGTTAAAAGCGCTATATAAATAAAGGTGTCTTGACTTGACTTAACTAAAAGATGAATATGTAGAAAGTGAGCATGTCTCCAAAAACCTTGTCGAGCTGCAGGTTTAATGACTGCATTTTTTTTTTTTTTTTTTTACAGAAAATAATTTATTTTATTTATTACTTATTATTTAATTATTGTTGAGCTGCAGGTTTAGGCTCACTTAAGTGACTGCACTTAATTTAATTAAGAAGAATTCAATTATTTATTTTAATTATTTAGCTTGACATGTTTACTGTTACAAAATGTTCTATGTGTTTCTTAAAAATAAAATATATTGTGTTCAGTGGGGAAAAAAAAAAACGTTGTTATATATATATATATATATATATATATATATATATATATATTAGAGCTGTAATCGCAATACCGTGAAACAGTGATATTTTTATCTAAGGTTATAATACCATCAGAATCTCATACCGGCCCATGCCTAGTAGCCAATGAGAAAAACATTTTTCACAAACACTGTTGAATACACAGCTGATGTGAGTGGTCTCTACAGAGCCTGATGATATGTTTCTCCTCAGGCCTGATGGCGAGTGACGGTGAGACACAGACAGGAAGTCACAGCTGGAAGTTCCTGCTCGGAGTCGTGGCTCTAACCCTCAGCACTTCCATGCTCATTGTGTGCGCCGTCAAATCTCCCTCGTGGTACAAGCTTCTGTTTAATTACCGGCACCAGAGGCTCCGTGAGGACGTGGAGCACAGCGTCTTCAATACCGGCCGCTTTTCCAACTTCAGTCTGGACACACAGCAGACGGACACGAGCGCTCAGGAGCTGGACACGGGGCTGAGCCTGCAGCCCTTTGAGGATGATGATGACGGCTTTATAGAGGACGGCTACATTGAGCCAGGGAACTACAGAGAACACACGGATGCTGACGAGTCATGAGCGAAATCTGGGGCTGCAAACGGGCGGAAGAATGAAGCTACGAGCTCTTGCATTAAACTGCGAGGATCCTTTTATTCCAGTGCAGTAGTGCAATATGAAAAAGACTTTAAAATATGAAACCCAAAGATCACTGAACTGGAAATGCAAATGAATGTATCTCAGCAGGTTAAACTGTGTGCAAAAATTGTCTGTCACAGCACTTTATCATAAAGTAATTCAAATTTTTACTCAAAAGATCTTTCTTTTTAAAAGCTTTTCAGTGATCCTCCAGAATATCCAGGATGTAAACTGAATGTATGTAGTTTTTCTGCAGTATGTAGAATCATTTTAAAAGAAGCTCTGACATGATTGAGCTGAAAAGCACTCATACTCGTGAGGAGATTTAGAAACATGTCACAGGTCAGCTGCTGCCCTCTTGTGCTCAAACTCTCCCAAACATTTCCTCGTGAAGAAACAAAAGCACTTACTCTCTTCTCTCGGTGAATATCACGTCCATACTCTGAGCTTCTCTGTCATTCTGTGATTTCAGCTTAAGAGATGAACATAAAATAAAATGAGCAGGAACATGACAAGAGCAAAGAGGAAGATGTTGCTGTTTAAATAATGTCGTCTCACCATGATGATGTCATTCACCACTTCATCCATCTCAGTGTTTGTGTTCAGCTTGTCAACCAGCTGATAATTAAAAGATTATTTAAATAATGACATTATGCATCCCAAAATCTAACTCCAAAGGTTTTACTGATTCAAAATAAAGAGACTTGT